>VDFB02274589.1:0-34940 GCA_007258455.2 Sequoia sempervirens
GATTTCAGTTTGGGTGGCTGTTGTATGCAGCAAATATATTTGTATTGGAGGCACTTCTCTCATGTATTTTGCTGCCCAAATCAGTGATTATTCGGTTTAGTGTATTTTGGTGTTTGTTTCGGTATACCCGATTTGCAGGGGTTTGCTAGTGTAGAAGTGTGTTGTGGTTTCAGGTTTTGGTTTGACTGTAGGTTGCAGCAAATATCTTTATATGTATTTTTCTCCATCATATCATGGGTTTCTTCTAATCAATATTTAAGAGTGGGAGACTGATACAGTCAGACAATGCAAAAAAGGTTTCAAAATGGTATAAAGAGTACTTATTTCTAATAGAAGATGAAAATAAGTCTCTTACATTTTTTGAGTATTTAGAAGTCAAAGGAAGAACTATGCCCCAAGATAAGATGATCATCAAATTCTTTGAGGAGTTCTAGAGTTTTTCTAAAGATTTCAGGACTAAAGAATCATTTTATGAGTTCTTCATATGGGCTAGAGAGGAGGAAAAACTAGAGCAAGAAGAGCAATTAAATTCAGAGATAGAAGATGTCATTGAGCAAGAACCTGACATTCAATTTAAAGGTAAAAATACTTTGATAATTGAAGATGTTTTATTCACTTCTAATGATTGCATCTGTGATTTCCAGCCAAAAGGTGATAAGCTCAAAGAAGAAAGTTTGATGGAAGTTGAGATTCAGGACAACATTGATCCAAACAAGGAGGAAGAACAGAAAGATTACATGATCAAATGGAAGATAAAAAATTCAATTTGCAAGAAAAGATAGAATGGGGAGATTAACAAATTGTCCACTCAAAAGTTTCAATAGAAGAGCTTGATAATTTTAGAAATGAAGACAAAATGATTGCTTTGGATGGTTCTAAGCTAGAATATTGGAGGCACACAAATGAGAAGATTGAGATTATCTCAACAATATCTCTCATGGAAAAGAGGGATGAGCATACTATTTCTAGTACCAGAGTAGCAAAACAAAAGCATGGTAAAGTATCTAGAACCTCTAGCACCACATTAGAGGTTGGTTTCTCAATTGGTATCTCAAGGTATGATAAAGGCTCTCAAATTTCAGAATTATCACCTCTTCCTATTCCTTTGAAAAAAAAAGTTATCAAGGAGAGCATGCAAGAATTGGTGACAGAATTTGGGGCAAAATGTGCAATATAAGTTACGTAGATTCCTTCTTTCAAGTTTCAAAGTGTCCTTATATATGGGATCCAACTGATGTTTTGAAGATTAAGATTCAAAAGTGCACCATTATTAACTTCTCTATCTATTGCATCTGGTATCACTGGAACCCTTAATGCATACTAACCATTTTGTGAAGAATCAATGTGCACAGCTCATAGAATATTCATGGGATCCAGGTATCACTATTGAAGACAAATTTATAGGTGATAGCCAAGGGGAGGTGACCAACTTGAGATGCTTGAATCTTGGCCATGGTAGGAAAAGTTGGTATCATTTGAATATTCAAAATTTTATGACTAAATATTCTTTGGTGTTTTGGATCTCAAGCTACCCACAAGATGGAGGATTTGGGAAGAAGAAGATACCACAAACTTATAGCATCTTGAAGGGATTTGGAGTGAACCAAGGTTTGATAAAGACTTCTATACCACAAGTTTAGGAGTAGCAATGACTTATATCATCCATATTCTTGACATGCATGGGAATGCAACCTTTGAGGCTTTTGACATAAATATGGAGGTAATGAATTCATGCTTCGAGTTCTACATTTCTGATTTATCACATCCCTTAGTAGAAGAGCATGGTGTTTTAATGGATTATAATGGGGGAGAAAGTTGATGGGTTTGGAAGAATATGTTAGCCATGATATTCTCTAGTGAGCCTCATATTTTCTTTCCATTACTTACAAGTCAGCAAAGGAGATTTTTCAAATGTGTGCTCCTAGGAACATCTATGAAGAGGAGATTTCAGCATACCATTCATATTGCATCATATGTTTATTGGGCTTCCTTAATGCAAATGTTGGTCTCCATTCAATTTGAGAGCGAGAAGTTGGCATATGCTACACTATGTGAGGAGCAGTTTCAAGATGTCTTAATTAAGGGGCATTCACGTGAGAAAGTACATCAGTGGAAGCAACTCAAGGAAAGTGGTAGTTCTTTTAATATCATGCATCTCAGGAGTCCATGTGAAATACTTTCAATCCAAACAAAGAAAGAAGTTTCTACATTGATGGGAAGAACACAAGACTTTGGTTAGGCTTGAGAAGGTAACCATCTCATGCTATGTTCTTTTTATTTCAGAATTCTTACAACCATTGTCTATTGGATGTGATGTTGTAGAAAATGGATTTGTTATGGTTAAGATGCAAAGGAGTAGCTCCATGAAATTTGAAAGTATTGAGAGCAAAGATTCAAGAAATGTTTCCAAATTCTTCTCAAAGCCACTTAACTTGTTGAAGAAAATAGATTGAGTTGTTGATTTTGAAGAATTTCAGAGGTGTGAAGATGTTGGTAAAGACATTTTCAAACCTCATTTGGCTGCCCACTAATACAACTTTAGTCATATTGATGACTATTACTCAGGTTTGCCATTATTGTAGTTGTTATATCAGTTGCATGTTGTTGATTTCGATAAATTCAGTTATGAATTATAGATTGATATGTTTGGAGGAAGTATCCTTGCATGATGATGTTCAAATAAGGGTTGCATTATCAGTTAACACTAATCCATCCATCAAAACACTAATTTGGAGGATATACAAGTCGTTCCAGTAGTCCAGTATGTGTGTGTTGCCTACAAGTTTCCGATGAAGTTGTGTGATGAATTGTGGGTCCTATGTAATTGGGAATGTGCTGCTGTTGTAGAACAATTTCATGTTGTTGTAAGTCTTTCATATTGTTAATTTCCCAATTCAAATCAGCTCCAGAAGTCATGGTTTTAGTTTTTCAATTTGGAGCAGAACAATGTTAGCCAAATTATGTGATTTGGGGATTTTGTGAGTATTTTATAGGATTTATATGTATTAGGAATTACATGTTGCTTGCTTGGATGTATCTGAAAATGTATGGTATTCCTTCGCAAAATATTCGAAGTGATGAGTCATAGAATTGGGGTAATAAGTTTGTGTTTACAAATAGTCTCGAGAAGAACATCAACTTCAGTACAAATGGGTTGTTTCTTGTAAATTCAGACTTGGGAGAATTGTGCTATGTATGTTGTTGTTGTATGATGCTATTTTCCACTCTTCTACAGTACTTTTTTTGCCTTAGATCAGTCGATGAAGCTGAAAATAATATCTCTCAAGTTGAGGTAAAGTATGGGTTTTATGCTACACATTCCTGCATTGAATATTTCAATATTGGGGAGGTAAGAGAAGTGTCTATTTCCCAATTTCATTTTTTTTGTATTGGTGAGTACATTAAATCTTATATCAGACCTACCAACAACAAAAAGCATATTTGTATCAGTGGGAGAAGATTCAGAAGTTACAGGTTTGACTCATCACATACTAGTGATTTTGGCAAGTTTACTAAACCAAGTTGTGGGAAGATGTGTTTCAGTTGGAGTATGAGACTGAATGCATCAATTACTTACACATCCAAGAGCTCAAATTGCACAGATGTTTTTGTTGGATTCATAGCAATGGAATTAAGGAGTGTGAGTTCTCATTTTGGCATGTTCTTTGGCCAAGGGTGCAACTCTTCATGGGTACGGAAAAAGGGCTTCATATGCAATTTGACATGATATATCATTTTTGGAATCAATATTTTGGAGCATCATTGTTGCAATTGCTTGAGACAAACAATTTTTTGGAAGGGAGGACTTGTAATGCCCCTTTTCTTGAAATTTCTAAAAATAAAAATTACTATTTTTAGTAAGTTAGGTTTCCAAAAATTGCAAGTCAGGTCCTGCAGCGGAACTGAAAAAGTTGTTTTCTCAAGGTAAATTAACTAAGAAAATTTGGGAGGTTAATTATCAAAGGTTTATGAAATATTTAATTGAGTCAAGTTGGGCATGGCTTTTTGGAAAAAGGCAAAATGGATTTTTATTGGCTTATGAAGTGCTGCAGGAAATGGAAATATTTTATTATTTCCCTCGGGTGCACTTGATTTTTGCTTTTACACTTGGCACCAGAGGTTACATGCACTACATGCAAACGGGAATCTTTCCTTGGTTGTGATTTTTGGGTCCCTAACTTGGAAATTGAAGATTTTTCAATTAAACATGAATTTGGGCTTCATTTTGGGGGATTCTTGTTGCAGATTTTGGTTGAGTGTTTGCTCTTCTTCAAAGGCTAGTAAACCAAGGGGATTGCGGCTCAAAGAGAGTGGTTCTGAGGGTCTCCAAGTGCAATTCCATCCAGAGATTGCCATTGTGCCAAATGCTCTTCAATTGGGTAATTTATCTTCAGTTTATTTGCAAAGTTTGTTCTAGTTTGAGTGTGTTTTGGATTTCAATTTGGGTGGTTGCTGTATGCAGCAAATATATTTGTATTGGAGGCATTTCTCTCATGTATTTTGCTGCCCAAATCAGTGGTTATATTTTGGTGTTTGTTTCGGTAGACCTGATTTGCAGGGGTTTGCTAGTGTAGAAGTGTGTTGTGGTTTCAGGTTTTGGTCTGGTTGTAGGTTGCAACAAATATCTTTATATGTATTTTTCTCCATCATATATATTGCTTCTCATATCAATATATTTCAGTTTGGTGTGTGGTGAGAGTTTAATAGCAGTTTGGTGCTTGTTTGGTTTCCACTTTCAAGATTTTCCATTGTAATTTGCTGCAGTTGTAGCAATGTTGTTATCTGTTGTTTGTGACAGCAATATGATGTAATTTCCATGATATTTTCAGTAATACATCATATAACAGTTGCACACTTTCTTGATTCATATTTGCATAGTTTGGTGAAGTTTAATTTATACCTGATTTCACAATTTGATGCAAATTGCAAAACTAAGTGAGATATTATTTTATTGCAAATCTGATATAATTCCCAGAAAGGGATATTTTATTGCAAATCTAATATAATTTCCAGCAAGGGACATTGCATACCCTCAATTTGAACTCCACGGTTTGCCAAAAAATCTACTTGTTGGTTGCACTCCCTAAAGACATGACGTGGTCGAATTAAACAAGAAGGACAACGAGTCACTAATTGGGTGATCAATAGTCCAATTAGGAGGGGAAGATTGAAGGAGGCAACTGAAAATATTTAGCGAAATTAGATTGAAGCTTCTTGTATGATAACTTTTATTTTTATTTGATTGAGGGTAAAGGTAGGTTTTTGAAAGGGCCCAAACCCTTTTACAAAGAGGGATACAGATGTAGCAATAGATTCCAACCAACAACCATGAAGCCAATGCAAATTCAACAGCACACCTGCAATAGACTACCGGCTAAAAACCAAATAAACAGTCCTGAACAAGTAGCTGAGACTTAACACACATATCAATGAACCATTCAAGGCAGCTTGAATCCTCCAACGAGCTCTGAAAACCAACAGTGGATCTTCCTTTGGTAACAATTGCTGCTAGATTTAACAAGATCTCTATTTTTCCTTGTGCAAGAAGTAGAAGAGGGCAGCCAGCTATCATCCACAATGAGAAAAAAGTTGGGAGTTTGAGAATCCCTTCTAAGCTTACCAGCTCTAGAGGAAGAAATCTCCAATTTTCTTTTCTCTTTGTTTGGGAAAGAAGAGACAACTCTGCCATAGGACTCCTGAATGGTGACACTAGAGCCATCTCTGACTTCAGCAGGGCAATCTACCACATTTTCCTTATCAACCATTTGGCAAGCCTCATTACACAATGTCTCACCTAAAGGTGAGTTAGACAGGAATTCCTTCTCCGAATTTTCGCTTCACCCTTTCACCTTGGCAGGCAGTAGTAGAGTGACCTGCTTTGTGACACAATTGGCTTTGTGTGGTTATCATACATTGTTCTTTTCGCAGTTGCTTCCACCTTGTCCATGGAGTTAGAATCCTTATTTTCCTCCCAGCACTTTCATAAAACTAATTCTAGCACAGCCTACAATCTATCTCTATCAATTTGTAGTATAATTCAAGTTCGACAGTATAACAATGTACCAATTTACAGCAAGCATGAAATACTTGAGAGATTACAGATAACTGCTAGAATGCGAAATAAGTTAAAAACTAAATATTTTACCTCCTTTTGTATACATTCTTAATGCAAGAAAAGCGAACAAGCACTGAAATCAAACATTTCAGTTAGCCTCAATTTCAAGGTGGTATGCTTTAGTTTGATGTTTGTCATGAAGCTGGTAAATAATGAGATTCAACTCAATTCTGACTGATTCTCTATAAATATTGTTAGTTCATAATAGTATGTGGATGCTAAACACAACGTGTATGTAAAGCCCACTCAAAAAATTGAAGGTTCAGATTCACCCCTGATTGTTTTTTGTGTTCAAGTAGTTAATTCTTTCTGAATCTTTGGGCCGGCAGGGCAATTATCATCTGCTCAAATCTTCTCAGAACAGTATTTAATAATTTATAAATAATATACTTATGTCCATTTTGTTTCCCCATGCACCCTCATTTGAAAAGCATATCTACCCACAACCATATGTCTCTAGATAAATACAACAATTTCAACTCACAGTAATGTCAGACGGTTAAAGAAGTTACCAGAATTTAACAATGGCCTTATGAAGAGGTGCAAACATATTAAAATAATATTTAGTTAATTATTAATCGTAAATATTCTGTAAATTATGTAAACTAGTAGTTTAGTTTTCTTGATTCGATGATGTTTCTATTTTAGAAAACTTTGTAATTAGAAACATCTCTTTGTAATTTCTATATGAAGCATTCTCGCTTCTTGTCAATATATCGAATATTTTTAAATCTTCTCCGTTTCATGGTATCAAAGCAGGAATAATATTTCTCTGCTTCAACTTGTGTGGATTTTTCTCTTCTTTTCTCGAATTCATGTTTGCTTCATAAACACGTGAATTCTTGAGGAAAAATTTACGCATGTCTCGGTTCAAGTTTTTTGTTAAGCAGGAAAATTTTTTGGAGACCCTTTGATAGTCGCACACGTTTTATTGTTCTAGACGCATTCTTTTGAGGTTTTTGTGTGTACACGACTTATGGCCGTGATTTTTTGTGAATCTGTGTTTGAGTTCTATAAATTGTGTGTTTTTTTGCTAAGTGTGTTCTTCTGCTAAGTGCACAACCTTCCAAAGACACGTTTTGACATGATTTTTTTGTGAAATCACAACTTTTGAAAAATGTTTTTTTGTGAAGGAAGAATCACGCGGGCTTTCAAACGTTTTTTACCGAAACAAGGGTTTCTGAAATGCATTTTTGTAGAGTTTTCTAGCATCGCCTAAGAGAACTAAACTCTTGCGGGGAACTCTGGCCTTTTTCTGGGCATTTTTAAAACACATTTTTTGCAAGAAAAACCCCACAACCTCTGTTTTCTGGGCACGCGTTTTTGAAAATCGCGATTTTTTGAGCATTTTTCCCGAGCATTTTTGTCTATTCCTAGGCGCCTTTTGTGACGGGTTTTGTCCTCTACTCACGTGACTAAAAGTGCTAGTGATCTGTTTTGTTGTTGAGTCTTCTTAACTATTCTCCTAGCACGTGTCCTTCACCTTTTTTTTGTCTCTATTTGCTCAAAAGGTGGAGTCTGCAAATTAGAGGTAATTTCTTCTACAGACTGGTGCTCTGTTTTTGTTGTGCAATCCGAATCTTTTCTTGTGCCAATTTGGTTCCAGCTACCTCGAACTTTGCGCCATTTTTATTCTGTCAAATTTTCGTTATCTCCATCAAAATTTGTTTGAGCAAAAATGGCTTCTTTATCGCACATCAAGTTGGAGGGCAGTCAAAATTTCAATGGTTGTAACTACAACACCTAGAAGCAACACATGATGACAATCTTTGAATATCGCTGCCTTGATCAAATTATTCTAGGTAAAAAGGTCCAACTTGCATCAGGTGATAAAGACCAAGAAAAGTTTGATGAACAAAATCATGAAGCGATGATGCTCATTAAACTGTCTATCACCGATGATCAGTTGCCTCAGGTTCCGTCTAGTAAATCAACAAAAGAAATTTGGGATCATCTTAAGGATCTTCATCAAACTTCCGACAAAAGCCGTGCATTCTTCCTGAAGAACATGCTATTTTCTATCATGATGGATGAGAAAACATCTTTCCAGGCGCACTTGACCAAGATCAAGGACATTCGTTATCAGCTTGAGGCTATTGGTCAAAATGGAGAAAGAAGATACGATAGTCATCACTCTAAAAAGTCTACCAAAATCTTACGAGCACTTTATTGAGACCCTCAACATTACTTCAACTAATGTTGATTTGAAGTTTTCAGATCTTTGCACAATTCTTCTGCAACAAGATCATTGGAAACAACAATTCGGTAGTGGTGCTAGTTCATCCTCCATAGAGCAGGCATTTCCTGCCAAGACCGTTCAGAAAAATAATGGCAAAAATCAGCCCTCTCAATAGACCAATCAAGTGCAGTCTTCAAATTCTTCCAAAAAGAAAAATGTTTAGTGCAACAATTATCATAAGTATGGTCACATGAAGAAAGATTGCCAGAAATGCTTAGCTTCTGAACAGAACAAGCAAGGAGAGTCCAAGCCTAAAGCTAATGTTGCAAAGCATAAGGAGTCTACATTCTATGCCTTTATGGCCAAGAGTCCAGCAGATCCAGTTAAATCCTCTACCTAGTACATTGATTCAAGTGCTTCTCAACATTTCACTCATCCCCGAGATTGGTTCATTGAGTACACGCTTTTCCGAGATTCAATTATCTTTGGAGGAGGTGAAGAGTATACTGTTGTTGGCAAGGGCAACATGCAAATTCATTCTGGAGGGAGAAATTTAATATTTCTCGATGTATACTTCGTCCCTAGCATAGAGTTGAACCTTCTTTTTGTTAGTCAGATTATGACACACTCTCCTCAGCTAGATATTGTTTTCAGCATGCACATTTGCAGCATTGTTGACAAAGAGACACACACCACAATTGTTCAAGGCCTTGAGGATCATGGTCTTTATAGACTCGTTGACTCTAGTGATTCTCAAGAGCACGCTATGGCAACCAGGAGTACCTCCATCAGCAATCTTTGGCATCAACGTTATGGGCACCTAAACATCCAGTATCTCTCTCAATTAGCTCGTGATGATTTGGTTGGTGGCCTCCCTGCAATTCAAACTCAAAATCATAGAGTATGCGAGGCATGTCAGGCTAGAAAACAACACCGGACCCCATTTTCAGATGGTGACTCATGGCGAGCTTCCAAGGTATTACAGTTGGTTCATGTTGATTTATGTGATCCAATGAATACTTCTTCAATTACTGGTTGTAGGTATTTTTTATTATTTGTTGATGATTTCAGCAGAAAAATGTGGGTGTACTTTTGATAAACAAATTAGATGTGTTTGGTATATTTCAACAGTATAAGACCTTAGTTGAAAAAGAGTATGGTTCTCCAATAGTTACTCTTAGGTCTGACAATAGGGGGGAATTTTGTTCTACTGATTTCTCCAACTTTTGTGTTGCACATGGCATTAAGCATCAACTTACCACACCTTACACCCCTCAACAAATCGGTGTCGTAGAACGTAGAAATCGCACCATTACTGAAATGGCTCGTTCTATGCTAGAGCATAGAAACGTCCCTAAGAAATTCTAGGCTGAAGTAGTTTATACTGCAGTCTATCTTTTGAGCCTGGTCTGGAAGCAAGCCTAAAATCAACCACTTGAAATTTTTTGGCTCTATTGCTTATGTTTGGATTTCAGATGCCAAGCACACTAAGTTGGATTCCAAAAGCCAAAAACTCATGTTCACTGGTTACAATGAAAATCATAAAGCATATAGGCTAATTGATGTCGAGACAGATCGTCTCATCTTTAGTCGTGATGTTGTGGTTGATGAAACTACTGGGCCTTTCTTTCAGTCTTCTACATCCATGCACCCTGATGATCAACCTCCGACAGCTTTTGAATTGGTTGTTTGTCTTCCCCTAGCTCCACCTGATGGGAGGGATTCTACAATTAAGCAGCCACCTCAGCAGAATATTCCACCACCCGCCCCTCCTCGGGACAATCTGGATCCTAATCCAACTGATTTTGTACCAGCCACACTTAGTGATGTTGTTCCACCTATTTCAGATATTGGTACTTCTACTCTCCGGCCTAAATGGTATGCTAAAAGTTAAAACCATTAGTGATCTTCATAATGATGAATTGATTGAGGGTAGAACTGCTTGGAAAAAGAGCAAGCAGCAAAATACTGCTAATTTTGCTCTCATGGCCAATCTGCACAACATCTCTGAGCCTCAATCATATTCAGAAGCTAAAGGCATACTTGAGTGGGAACAAGCTATGGAAGCTAAGCATAATAGCCTTCTGAAGAATAACACTTGGGTCCTTTCTGATCTTCCACCTAGGAAGAAGCCCATTGGCTACAAATGGGTGTATAAAGTTAAGTACAAGGCTAACGGAACTCTTAACAAGTATAAGGCTCAATTAATATCCAAAGGATTCTCTTATACAGAGGGCATTGACTATGAGGAGACTTTTGCTCCTACAGCCAAAAAGAGTACTATTCAGCTCGTCCTCGCTACAGCAGCCCAGTTTGGTTGGAAAGTCCATCAAATGGACGTCAAGAGTGTGTTTCTCAAAAGGAAGAAGTATATATGACACAACCTCCTAGTTTCAAGGTTCCTGGTAAAGAACATCAAGTTTGCAGACTTGTGAAAGAACTCTATGGCCTTAAATAGGCTCCCCGGGCATGGTACATGAAAATTGATAAGTACCTTACTGATCATGGTTTCCAAAGGAGCCCTTTTGATTCAAATTTGTAAGTCAAACAGTCTGGTGATTATACTCTTATACTTGTTGTCTATGTTGATGACCTTATCATTACTAGCAGCTCTGAACATTTGATTGAGGAGATAAAACATAATCTCAATCAATCATATGACATGACAGATTTGGGACTTCTTCATTATTGTCCCGATGTTGAGGTTTCGCAGACAACTGACAACATCTTCATTTCTCAGTCCAAGTATGCTCGCAATTTGCTTGATAAGTTCAGAATGAATGATTGCAAACCTACCTCTATACTTATGGAGAAAGGCCTAAAACTATTAGCAAAATCAGATTCGCCTATGGAAAATGAATCCGCATTCAAACAACTAGTAGGCAGCCTCATTTATCTCACTGCTACTAGACCTGATCTCAGATTTGCAGTGAGCTACATCTCTTGCTTCATGACAGCCCCTAAAGCTAAACATTGGGTTGCAGCGAAGCGTGTGCTGAGATATGTGAAAGGCACTTCCAACTTTGGCATTTTGTATGGAAGGTGCAAAGATCCTAAGCTAATTGGCTATACAGACTCAGATTGGGCAAGTTATGTTGATGACAAAAAGTCTACTTCAGGTTATGTATTCAGTTTGGTTACAAGTGCAGTTACATGGACCAACAAGAAGTAGTAGGCAGTGGCTCTTTCCTCAACTGAAGCTGAATATCGGGGAACTGTTAAAGCAGCTTGTGAGGTAGTTTGGCTTTGAAGGGTGCCTTCAGACATGCAAATGTCTCAAGCAGGGCCTTCCCCTTTGTACTGTGACAGTCAAGGGGTGTTGAAACTCGCCAAGAATCCAATCTTCCATGAAAGGACAAAGCATGTTGAACTTCACTATCATTTCCTCTGCCAACTTGTCGAAGATGGATCAGTGGTATTGCAGTATGTTCCAATTGAGGATTAGACTACTAATATTCTCACCAAGTCTCTCAGTCCATATAAGTTTGTAAAATTCAAGGGGCATTTTGGTGTAGTTGGTAGATTGATCGTTAAGGGAGGGTATTAAAATAATATTTAGTTAATTATTAATGGTCAGTATTCTATAAATTATGTTAACTAGTAGTTTAGTTTTCTTGATTGATGATGTTTCTATTTTAGAAAACTTTGTAATTAGAAACATCTCTTTGTAATTTCTATATGAAGCATTTTCGCTTCTTGTCAATATATCAAATAATTTTAAATCTTCTCCGTTTCAAAACAGATATGCATAATAAAATTAATGGCAGTAGACGTTGAGTGGCAGCTGGGGCAGGAAAGAGATAGAGCTAGAAGTTTGTACCTTGAAAGATTTTAACAAGAACGTGAACCCAAAGAGTCAGTGTGACCATGGAGTAGTAGAAAATGAAAGATTTTAACTAATTTTCTGAAAAAAGGTTGCTCCCAGTCTCCGATGCCATGTCCAAGAAAATTGCAGCTGAAAGCTATAAGTTTAATGTACCACATAATCATTTTGCTTCAAAAATACATGTTTCAGGCCTCACTACCGAACCCATCACGAAGCAAAAATTTAAATCCAATGCAGAAAACTTATTTTTGACAAGTAAGTAGATACTGAAAAGAAGATAAATACAGATATATTTATTGAAGATAAATACAGATATATTTATTAAAAACCATAGTTGGAAAGGAATCAAACTGGAGACAAAATGGGACACACCTCCTGAGAAATGTCAATGAAAAAAATTAATAACTCCGAAAATATGGTAACCCCAATCTGCTGTGTTAGCCGGGCTCCATAAAACCTACTGATCAAAATATGGAACTCAAGTTCAAATCCTCCTCACCACATCAAAGGCCCCTTCGCAACCCAAAACAACGCATTCATCCAACACTGTAAAGCGAATACCCAAAACCAACCCCTAAAACGCATAAGTTCAAATCCCCAAAAGGGAACATAACAAAATAACTCACTCTTACAAAATTCAAACAGTGTGAAACTTATAACCCAAGTTCAAATCCCCTCACCACACCAATATAAAGACACCCAGTAACCCAAAAGTCTAAATTCAACAATAACTATAACATTGAAAAATAGAAAACAGAAAATGTAAAATGCCGGTTCAGAACATTGAACTTACTTCCTCACTGCAATATCCATCAGAATTAAAATCCAAATCATCATCATCATCATCGTAGTCATCATCGTAGTCATCGTCATATTCATAGCCATAGCGCCCATGGCATTTGACCATTTTAGAATTAAATTTGTATGGAAAACAAACAAAGACATTGCTCTGCGTCGTCCTTGTGAATGATCCCGCTTCCCTGTACTTGCTGATACCCAGCGCAGGACCGAAACAGAGGCAACTGTTATAAGATAACAACATATAAACAACTATATCTTCCTCCGTTATGCTAAAACAAATACGTCCCGGCAATCTTCTCCTCCCATACAAACAAATTATTAGCCTGCCTTCACCACTTTACCAAATCGGAACCTTATCCACTCTAAATTATTGAGAGGGAAGAAACGAGCCGCGTCAGAAACTCCTAAACTTATCTCAATCGCCCTACATGACATAAATGCCAACGAAGCACTTTGTTTTTGGCCGGCATGAAATTTATTGCACAAGCAGCATGGCGAGAGGAAGAACTTTACCGCCCAGGGCCGATCAAAACACATGTTTTGCTTCACAAAAATGCAACGCACTCTATTTGGATTTTTCTCGAAAATTAAATATGGAAAAAAAAAAATCATGAAAGGAAAGGAAAGAGTGAACAATATTTTAATTTTTTTAAATATTTTTTAATTATTTCATAATGGTTTTATGATGGTCATTCATTTTTCACCAAGAACCACTCAAATATATGTTTTGCACAAATTATTGTTGTGTAGTTATGTTTAAAGACATTCAATTGTATTAATTTGATTGTTTGAGAATCATTCACATATAATTTGCATTTAAAGAAAAAAGTATATTGGGAACATTTTCATTAGTGTACTAAAACAAATTTAGATCTACACATTCTCCAAAAAGAATTTATGCAGTTGAAGCTTAGTGTTCTTGATCATTGGCACAATCATAAGGCTAGTCCTTTTCGAGGAGTTGAATTAAGCAAGTTAGCAACCCTCTAAAGATATCTCTAAATATTGTCAATCTTTATAGTAGAGCAAAACACAAAACACACATAAGTGAACCAAAGAAGAGAGGCATACATGAAGTAGGATCAAATCCACATGTTAGAAGGACAAATCCACAAATGCAAATAAGGGCCTAAGGCATGAACTTGACCCCATACAAAATGCAGATTTTGTGTTGAGTTTGAGACACTATATAGACAGAGGTATCACTTCTAGATCAAAGACTATCTAGATTCGAGAATCTTCAATGAAGTCATGCATCTTCAATGTTCAAGCTAAGTACCCCTACCCACTTTGTATTTACTTTCCTAATTTAGCACTAATTATTGAATTATCCACACTCAAAACTCATGTTTATTAGTCTAATTTAATTTGCATTAAGTTGTAAGAATTACATTTGATTGGCCTGGATTAAGCTTAAGGGAAGTTTATTTCCCTTTATATTTTTGGTGAACCCATCTAATCATATGGGACCCAATTTAGCTCTAGGATTTCTTATCACTATTAGTGTTTTCAAATATGACATTTTTTTAATTTTTACACCTTCTTTGAAGAAAAAATATTTTTTCATTATTGTGCTTCATTGATACGTCTTTATTTTGGGTTTGGTGTGCTTACCTACACAGTATCTTTCACAATACCTACTCACCCTTACATTGGCTTTATGGTTTGCATTTTACACTTGCTTCAAATCTTATTTTAGATTGGTATTCAAATTTACAATAGACTATACCTCATTTATTTGTCACATGTCTACTCTTCTTAGTTTTTTGGATATTCATTGTATAATCTTGTGTGGCCCACATATATTTCCATTATTATATCATGGACACCTATGCTCCTTTATCATTGACTTATATACATGCTTCCCTTATGGATTTTGACATGTTTATGTAATTTGTGACATGTGATTCATTTGTTCTTAATCCTCTCATTATCTTTTATCATAAGAATAGGATCACAATGTCTAGATCAAAGCATTGTACTGTCACATATGTACTTTCTCCTCCTTTAGGGATTTAGTCATTGCTTTTCCTTCCCTTTTGGATACTCGTGCTACACTTATCCAATATTATAATATGTTGCATACTTCTCCTATGGATAGTGTTAGTAATGTGTTTGATTCTCATTGTGTATTGTCTTTGGGCATATTTCCTTCAAATGATTTCATTTATGATATCTACTATTGATGCGGGAGCACTCGGGTGCACGAGCAATCCTATACCACACAAAAATTTCTTTTATTTGATTTTTTTGTGAATTTTTATTTTGGTCTTACAAGCATGATTTGGGGGGGGTTCTTTTAACACATTTCTAACATATTAAAAATTACATTCTAATACCTATTGGATATATGATCCACCAAAGGCTTGATTTTCATGTGTTTTATGGCTCACAAAATGACTTTTGCCTCGCCAAATTGGAGAAGGAAAATTTCCAACTCCCAAACATGAGGAGGCCATTTTTGGCACTTTTAACTCCTCTTGAATTAGAATTTTGCATTAATTAAATAGGTAGGAAGACTTTGGATGCCTAGAGGTGGTGTAGTGGAGTGAAATGGTGGAAGACAATTTTAGTAAAGAATTCAAAATTCTTGTTGAAAATGAATGAAGAGGGATTGGTGAGGAATATGGAAACACAAAGGAAATAGAGAGGAATGAAAAATGCAGCTATTGGGATAGAGAAATCCAACGCCCAGCTGAAGAAAAGAGAACAAAGAGAAAATGAAAGAAAGCTCAAGGGTTTGAAGGAAAGTTATCTATGAAGCCAGCTAGGGATGCCTAGGAGTGAAGCAACATGATTTTATGGCTGCATTTTCTATTGTTGCAGCTAATCGGAGAGTTCTTGAATCTGATTTCTAGAGGTTGAATCTAAAAATGTTGCCTATAGTTGAAATTCTAGTTCATTTCTATTGCTCTTTGATGCTATTGTTGTAAACTCTTGAAGATTTGATAGTAGAAAATAGCATTGCTCTTGAATCTTTGTTAATCCTTGTGCTAGAAAATCTTGTGTGTTGTAATCTCAATAGTTACAATTAGATTTGTGTGGGTGTGTGCTGCAACAATTGACAATCCCATAGGAATCTCAATTGTTGAGTTGCATCAACTATGAAGGATTTGTCACAACCTTCTTTTTGAAAGTTTAATTAAACTAGATTGATCAATATTATTAAATAAATGATATTTATATGACGACACTAATTTGGCAATCAAGAAGATTAAAATTCTTTGAAAATAAATAATTATTTTTTAATAAATAAATAACTAAATATATATATATAGTTGTGAATTATAATTAATATATAAATAAATATTCCTGGTAATCGCACTTTAGTTGAAACGGATTTTGTTCTTAACTTGAAATGACAGATATGTTTGATAGTGGAAACATCTTATAAATTTAGAAAGTATCATTGGCATGCTAATTTGTAGATCTATATTTTCTCATTCCTTCATTAGGCCCACATAGTAATCAAAGCTATGCAATTATTAAGTGCTCGTTACTTTTATTAAATCAGATTGTTTTGAATAGGTTTGCATTATAGTTGAATCGTTGTGATTTCTGTGAGGGCTTAAATTTGATGGCCATATGGCTGTATTTAGTCATTTTAGCTGTAAAATACAATTAAAATTTTAGGAAGACTATATCACTTGAAAGGCAAAATTTTAGTTAAACTGTCAAAAAATTTATGTAATTATTCCTATATATGTTTTTTCAATCTACATATATATTTTTTTTAAATAGATAACCTTTACTAGTCGAAAGGAAACTTCAAATAAATGACCGTCACAAAAAAATTACTTGACAGGCAGGGTCAACCGTCAAATTTTAGCCCTGATTTCTGTTACCAAGAAGGCTGAATTCTATAACTTCTGTAACTAATTTCTCTTAATGTTTTCTGCAGCAATAGGATTATCAAATGACATATATATTTGACCCTGCAGTGATATAAAAGGCGGGGAGAGGAAGGCGAAGTAGACGGGAGGATTTATAGAAACGATTCTAATCTGTATGCTTAAAAAAAATCTGGCAGGGGCGTTCCTTTAGTAACTTTTCTAATCTGTTTGCTTTTAATCCAGATTGATGTACCGAAGAGTTGTTGATAATAGGTTTCCAAAACAATCATGATTAGTATCCTGCATACCTGATCTTTCAATCAATTATGAATGGGTTTGATCCATTTATGAGTCCCTGAATTCACACTAATGATTATTTGCTACGGTAATTTAAATTGTTATCATTTGTGTCCCAGTTAAATACATGTTTTCGTTTATCTTGCAATACATTATTATGCATTGAGTCCTCTTTTTGTAATACTGGACCCTGTAAAAATATCTGATGTAAGAGGGTACTACCCTCTGCCACACGACTCAATCACAAAACAAATCCACAGGCACAACTCTGCCCGAATTCAATACTCCATAAAACACAGATTGCAAATAAACTTGTATCTTATTAATTCAATTACAATTTTCAGTACATCTGCATTTCAACAAAGCTCTCTTTGGCATTCAATGGCCTCCTACACAGTCCACCTCTAAATCAACAATTTTTCAAACATGTACCTCTTGGCATCAGTTCCTTCCCTACTTGCACAGTCTTCCATATCAGCTCACAGTCGCTCATTCTCTGGCTGTTACTCCACATGGCATGGCTCTGTTCAATATTTCAAGCTTGACGACATGATATCCTCTGTGCCAAACTTAATGAAAACTGACCTGCCAATCATACTTTAATTCATACTGAAGCTAATTTTCTTTCTTGATATACGTGACCCCTTAGTCTTGGCTCATTTTAAATGATTTAAACTATGATGCCCATCACATAGACCGTCTTCCCATCATCTTAGCGTGGCCTCCCTACCAGACTTGATGCAGCCTCCTCTATTTTTACCGCCCCTCTCTGTGAGAAATTTTAACTGTTTCTACGGGCGCTGCTCCTCAACGCAACCCACTCTTCAATCCCCTCCTTATGCGCTGCCTTGTGTTCTATGTTTGATGTCTCTCTATCTCCCTTTGATTGATTCCCTACACCCTAGTGTTGCTTCCTTTCATCTTCTCAACTTGACGCCCTTCTATTCTGTTTTAGATCTGCATTTTAAATATTAAAATGTCGATTCTCCTCTCTTTTCTTAGTCGCCCTTTTTGTCTTCCCCTCTCATATTTTAATCTGCATACAAGGTGTGTCTCTTTAATTCTATCTTTTAATTTGAATTTAAAATGTCTTTTCATTTTCAAATGCAATCCTCAGACGTCCTCCTAGCTGGCGCCCCTTTAGCTTCATTTTCCATTTCTTTTGTTGTCCGTTTGAATGAATGAATGAAGATTTTTAATAACGTCCACGGGGCCAAACAGCCTATGGGACCCACAGATCAGCAGCAAAAACAGAACACCACTACAGCCTGAAACAGAAACCACCACCCAACAATTACTTGATCTCCCTTTCCTTTTGTAAATTGGATCTTCTGCTGTTTATTTTTTCCAAACTCACGAGATTCTTTCTTCCTCTGCTTAATTGATTAAACAGAGACCATGATTAAACAGAGACCATGGTACAAGTATCAATGGTATTGGCTAATGTGAATTGACCAACAAATAATAGAGTTGATCATATGCTTCAGCAATGTTGCAGCATCAGCAAACCAAATCAATAAAAATCGTCCAGCCATAATGACCAAAGAGAACAAGTGTGCCACATAGATTTTGTTTTGATTTCTCTTTTACAAATTGATCACCAAAATCATATTTGAGTTGAGCTCTGAATTAGACCACACAACAAATTGAGACCAAACCAAAATTGTAGAAAACAAACTAATAATATTTTTGGTTGGTGCTGATCACCTGTCCACCTGCGTGCTCCTACACCAATATAATTCTTTGTGACTGTATCCATTTACCAAGACAGTAAGTGTTGCTCGAAAGGAGATGGCCACAGCCGTTTCAGCACATTCACTAACAATGTCTAAGTTTCAAGAATGATTGGTTATTATCGAATCTCATTTCTCGTTCGTAGAAAAATATTGTATGAGTCATTCTTTTATCATTTCATTAATGGGTTAAGATACAAATTTTCTAACCAGCATTATGGTTTCCACATTGATGCATTGAAATTTAAGGTATTCAAGTTTATATAGATCAGGAAATTGTGTTTAAGTTTTTTTTTCATTCTCCTGTCACATACATTTACCAAAACTCTTCTTTTACCGGCGCAGTTGTTGCTTAATTGCATGGGTTGCATTAGGACGATGATCTTGCTCTGTAGGACGAATGGTATGGAATCATAAATATAAATATATGACTATAAAATATATATATATATATAATATATAATATTACCTATGTACAGATTTCTTATTGTCAAAAAAAATATGCGTGCCTCAGTGTTGTGTCGTAAAAGATCTGCAAGCCACCCGTTTTTTTTTTGGAAACTCCAAAGTAATGATTTTATGCTTAGAAATCTGAAAGTTGTGATCTTGTAAAGGATTTTCTAATTCAGGTCTTGTTCCAACTTTACTCTCTTCCTAGTTCACTAAAGTAAATTTTAGGTTGCATTAACATTGTTTATCTTCACCTACTATTGTTTTGCGGGACTTACTCTTTAATTTTGGTTATTTAAATGAAATTCATTAGTTTTGGTTTTATAAGGTTTTATAATAAATTGATAATGAAAGTATCTATCCTTGTATTTAATACTTAAGGTCTCTGGTTTCTGCATAATGTCTGAATTGTAGTTATTTTTTAACATATATCCAATAGCATTTTAAGGTTTATCATATTCTTTAGGATTCTACCATTACCATTTTGGCAAAGGGTTAGGGTTTTATACTTTATCAGTCATATGTTGGCAATCTTGTTGTGCAAGACATTTGTATATATCTTTTAATCTATTACTCTTCAATTATTTATTGCCACTATATTGTGTGCTAGAATTTGTATATTCTTTTTGATTAGCGAGATCTTTTTTTAGGTAAATTCAGAGTGAAATGTAATTTTTTGTTTAGGTAAATTCGAAGTGAAATGTAATTTTGTTTAGGAATAAAGCAATAAAAGGGGTAAGTTTTACACATCATCTTTCATATGTTTGAAAATATGTTGATTATGCTATTAAGAACAATTTTATGTGTGTATATATAAAGTGAATATTTAAGTATATAATTTAAGTAATGGAGTTTTAATTATTAGCTATGTTTTAATTTTTGTCATTACTCAATAGTTTTACCAATATAAGCATATCAATTCTTTAAGGAAAAGCATAATATATGATAGAGAGTTATATAAATGCATTGTACATCTTCTATTTTAAATTTGTTGTATCGATATAGGTTGGAAATCTCAAAGTAGAACCTTGTAGTGTTAATTTAAAAGTTCACTTCTAGATATCTTATCTCCACTTATGGTTTAGTTAATTTAATCCTTGATTTGGTATATATACAAATATAGAGGTATATTTTCAAATCAATATTTTTGTACTAGGATCAGTGTTGCACTTATATGATAAAAGTCCCCTTGTAACTTCTATGTTTTTGTAGCTAGCTTAAGCATGATTCTATTATATTATATTGTTCACTCTTGTTAAATCAATTATTGAATTAGTAACAAAAAGGTATCTAACTTTTAAAACAAATTTTCAATCAATTGTTCCACATTATTCTTTTGTGTCCATATCATTAAAGTAATTCTTAATTAGGATAAAATTGTTTATCTTCATTTAAACTATTATTTTTATTTCATTAATTTGGCTAATTAATTGTATCTAGTAGTTTTCTTCTTAGATAGGGCATTACAGGATTCCCATGATACGTATACCTTTTATGATTAAATAATACATTATGTGATGAAGGTATTTCTGCCTTACTATATGCATGACATTGTTGCACCTCATGGTTATTTTATGTCTATAAAGTCATGTTGTTTTGATTTACTACATTCTTTTATACACGACATTGTGTTTTTTGTTGATCATTCTTCTTTAAAGGAAGCAAATTTGCAAAATACACTTCCTAGACTAGTCTATGATAGGACACATATGAAGAAATTAAATTGATCATTAGTTACAGGGAAATAAACACAAAAGCAATATATCACAACACAATGATTTACATGGTGAAAACCCTCTAAAGAGAAAATATAGAATCTAAAGCAACTCAGTGTATTATTCAATAATCAATGGTTAAAATACACTTGTAGCTCATCTAAATATTTATAGATGTATCACCCAAAAGAGATGTAGAGCAATTATTGTACCATAACATGTACAAAGATCATTATGAAACCTCCATCTCAAGCAATTAATAAATAGGAGAAACATTACATAAAACTATCAAATGATATTTAGGAAAACATGAGCTAAAACCACCCAAAATATGGCACTCAAATCCCTAGTCAAAAGGTAATACCCACATCCCAAGTTGAGTCCACGAGCTAAAAATTATATATTTCTTCCACTTGCTATAAGCTCATCATAATTCACTCACCAACTATGGTACTCTAGTTTTGATTCATTATTTTAATTCAAATATGTCTTATGTTGTGTCATAACATGCATCATAAGTTGTTCAACAAGTGTAACTCCCTCTTATAGCTCTCTTATGCATTGTAGATGCCCTTACATTTTGAATGTGGGAGGCCTAACTAATGGAGGCCATAACTTTTGATCTAAGAATTCGATTGATCCCTTTTTAAAAACTAAATATTTTTAAGAGGTTCATGTTGCTATAACCTACTCACTCCAAGTAAGTCCCATTTCAACTTTTTGGGGCCAAAATTAATCTCTATATACCTAAATATTACATTTTTGTGTTCTATAATCTAAAAAATAACGATTTTCCTTTTTTTCTTAACATTAGGATGCAAGGTTAAGACACCTTTCCTAGTATTCTTCCACTTTTCAAACATCTTACAAGATAAAAGGTAATACTAACACTATCAACTATCTATTATGGACCAAGAGGCACATAGACTTATTGAAAAACCTGAACTTCCTCATGCTAATTGGGTTTATCAATGCATCTATAACATTATACAAAGTTTCAAATTCTCTAATGTCACCCTTCCTCATCTACCATGTCAAACATAAAATGGTATTAGATATCTAGGTGCTTCTTTATCGCATGAAAGGTCAAGTTCCTTACCAAGCATATGCCACTTTAACTATCACAAAAAACATGATAATTCCCTTACTCAACCCCATATCTAAACATAATATCTTAATCCAAATTCCCTCCTTATAAGCATGAATATCTTCCATGCAAACATTTATAGTGGACAAAGTAATCATATCCTATCATTAACTCATCCAACTAATGATATCACAAATTAAATTGAACATGTATATCTATTGATGTATCTTTTGCTATTAACATCTCATGCTAGATCTAAATCCATAAATATTCATTGAGTGTTAATTTCTTGTAGATTGTAGAATCACCATGAGTGTAAATACCTTGTACAATCACTAATTTTTTATAGTATTATAGACACTTAAAAATGTCCTAAATGATATCATGCACTCGAATTTGATATACTAACACCATTTCATCCTAAAACCTGTCCTTTTTTTGCTTAATTGATTAAATTAGCCTAGCTATTTAGTTAATTGCATCATTTTCATCTATTAATCTAATTGACCTAATTAGGTTAATTCACCCCTTTCATGCTAACCTTTCATCCTATTAAATTGGATAAATCAAAACATTTAATTTAACACCCTAAGTCCTCTAGTCTAATTTAATTAAATGTCATATCACATCCCCTTGGACCATTAAATCATTTATTTAATGAATATCATTTAATTCTCCTAATTTGCATAATTCAAACTTTGTTTTAATTATCGAATAATTAATTAATCTAATCCTCCCACTTGCAAGGGAATATCCCTTGAAAATATTCCTCCTTTGCACATTCCTCCAAAAAAGGGAATATTCTCATGGAATATTCCTCCCCCTTTGCACATTAAAAATTGGTTTTAATTAACTAAATGCTAATTATCCTCCAAAAGGGAATATTCTTTCCCTCTTAACTCATTTGAAAAAAGGAATATTCTTCTTTGTAACAAACTTTCAACAAACTTCTTGTGCAAGTTTTGAAAGTGTGTTTGTTTGGATGAATGTAAGCCCTTGATTAAATATCATCTGGCATCCTCAACCCTTGATGGGAATCCATGATCCATGCTTCCATTTTCCTTTAATCCTAACCATTGGTTGATTCTTTTGATCTTGACCATCAGTTTCATTTTGCCTATTCTATAAATAGAGCTTGCATCTATTGAATAGGGATCCATCTTTTGAATAGTAAACTTGTGATGTTCAAATCACTCTCATTTGCATCCATATTTAGATTTTCTTAGTTTAAATATTGATCATTGTAGCTTAAAGCATCCATTAATGACTTCCATGGTAACTTAGTTGCATCCATTTAGCATATTTAGGAATTAGGACTTGCATCTTTAAATCTTGCATACATTTATAATATATTTGCACACATTTACAACACATCATCTTAGTATCATGTTAAATTAGCTTTCATCATGTTTCACATATATCTCTCATCAATTTCATCAATTTTCTTCAATAAAATTGATTGGAACAAGCTCATATTATCCAAGGGATTGGGAAAGGGTCGTCA
Source organism: Sequoia sempervirens (assembly GCA_007258455.2). Lineage (NCBI taxonomy): Eukaryota > Viridiplantae > Streptophyta > Pinopsida > Cupressales > Cupressaceae > Sequoia > Sequoia sempervirens. Next base: position 23,541 of record VDFB02274589.1, read on the forward strand.
TTCCACATTAATGTGATACCACTCTCCCAATGAGATAAATTTTGAAGTCTTAGAATAGGTTTCTTTCAAGCTTTCATGTTTATTTCATGTTTAGTTTAATGGTTTCTTAGTTTTGATGCTTTCAAACACCATCACATTGGGATCATGGCTTAGTGGATTAAATATGCCTTAAATATGTATGGATTTGGTGTATTTATCCTATACTATGACTTTGGTCACAAGTGTAAAATGATTTTTGAAGATATGACTAATGTGCCTTATGTTAGCTTTGTTAGTAGTTTGATGTAGGTAATGGTTTGCACTAGACCAATATTACACAAGTAGTGAGAGCTTTGAGTAGGTTGGTTTCCAACCCTAGTAAGGAGCTATTAGAATTATGTTAAAAGGGTGTTTATATATTTTTGAAGTACTTTTAATTATTTAGATTATGTCATCATAGTATTAATTGTGGGTAAGACATTGAATATACATGGCTTTATTGATGCAAACTAGATAAGTGACTTTGATAGTTGAAGGTTCACTAATGGCTATGTGTTATCTTTGTTTAGAAATATAGTTAGTTGGATGAGCAAGAGGAAACCTATGTTATCAGAAATGAGAAACGAAAACCGCAACGGGAACGGCAACGTGATGAGAAACGGGTTTTTGAAAGGTTGTGTACAAGAAATGGATTTTATATACATATCTATTTTCAATTAGATTTATTATAAATATTTGTCCCACATATATAAAAATGCATGTAAGTTAAAAGTTTGTCTGAATACAAAACATAATATAATATAAACCAAAAATATTATTTTCAATCAGATTTATTATAATTTTTTGTCCCACATACGTAAAAATGCATGTAAGTTAAACATTTGTCTAAATACAAAACATGTAATATAATATAAACCAAGAATATTATATCACTTTTAAATAATTTAAAAAAGTTTGTCTAAATACAAAACATAATATAATATAAACCAAGAATATTATATCACTTTTAAATAATTTAAAATACTTTTCAATTCAAAACAAAAATACAATTGTCATAATTGTTTCCAATAATATTAATATAATACTGAAAGGTGTCATCAAATTTTAGTTAAATTCTCCAAGATCTATATGTTTGATGTTCAAGGAATGCTTCCACTTGCTTGACCTTTATCCATTCCAACTTCAAGTAGACTTTCCTCTACATTATCTTCAAGTACTTCTATTAGCAATTCATCATTTCCATCATCCATTGAACCACCATAGTCCCACATTTTATGAGGCCCTAATTTATAATCTATGGAAGTTAGAGACAAAAGACGAAGATTTGCATGTACATACACAAGATCTTTTGCCTTTTTACTACCTAGCCAGTTATGCTTCATAGAATGGATGAAGGAATACTCACTCCAATTTATTTCACATGCAGAAGAACTAGAGACCTGTTTATGTAAAATGAAAGTAAATAATATTAGCATTTTGAAATAAATTAATAATAAAATAAAAAATTTAATTCAACTATCGTATGATTAAATATACAAAATTTTACCTAAGATAACACACAGATTGCAATGTCTCTTAGTAATGGTGTTTTTGTTCCATGAATCTCCCATAATACCTTTGGTTCAAAATTCATTCGATCAAATGGAACATCTCTATGGGCAAAATTATCTACTCCATTGATATATTTTAGCATTTCCTCCTTGATTTTAGTGTGATCCTCTCTATTTGGATAAACTCTATCCATATAGGTTTTCCATCCCATGGAAACCGAGCATCATCCAACCATGGATTTTTGTGAAACCATTTTGGATTAAGTTGAAATCCAACAAAATGAAGAGGACTATGAAGCATCTTCCATCTTTTTAAACTATGTTCCCACAAAATATCTTGTGTCTCTTGATCAAATGATGGTGCCCCAACAGTAAATATATATTGTAGCCTCTCTTTTATCTGATCTAGCTTCTCAAACACATCTCCCATGCATGGTTTATCATTATCAAATAGACGAAGGACTTCAAGAATAGGCCAAGAAAGCATCAAAAGGTCACCTGCGTGTTGCCAGAATTTAAAATTGATCTACTACCAATGATGAGATCAACAATTTCATCACATGCTTGGCTACTATTACTTGTTCTATCTCTCCATCTCTTCCATTCATTAGACACCACCATTTGCCTTAATGATTATTTTACCTTCACAACTCGATCAACCATGATGAAATTTGAAGCAAATCGTGTCTCTGCACATCTAAGTAGCTACAATGAAGCATATTTCCTATATATAGCATGTGACATAGAGTGATTTACAATAAAATTTTGTAACTTTTTTACATTTACAATTACCTCACTAATCCAAGGAAGCTTATTGTGCAAATCTTTAAGAAGTAAGTTCATGCAATGAACTGCACATGATGTCCAAAAAATGTTTGGATATTCATCTTCAATCCTTCCTCCTGCCAAGACATTACTTGAAGCATTATTAGTTATAATTTGCACAACATTATTTCTCCCTACCTATTCAATTGCTTCTTGGAAAAGACCTACTAAATATGGTGCATCTTTCACATGGCCTAAAGTATCATGTGATTTGATAAATATTGTGCCCTTAGGTGAAGAAACAAGAATATTGATTAGTGGCCTATGTGCAATGTCAGTCCAACCATCTAAAACTGTAGAGACACCTGTATATGACCAATTATCTTTAATGTCTTGTAGTCTATCCTCAATGTGTTTCTTCTCATCATCCAATTTACAACAGTACAAAGTTTTTCAAAACTTGGAGGCACGTATCATTTAGGTGCATTATTGACCATCCTTATAGCCTCTTTCCACGAAGGAGACCTAGCTATGTTGAATGGCATTCCACAACCAAAGAAAAGTCTCCCAATAGCAGCATCTACATTCTTTTTGTAAGTAGCATCAAACATTTTCCCAATTTGAGATTCATAAATAGAAGTAAAAGAACCTAGAAAGAGTGGCCTCCCTAAATGAGAATCTTTTGATCGTCCCTGTAATGATTCAGTAATTTTCAAAGACTCTACAAAATTAAACTCTCTGATCAAATCTTTTCTTTCTACTTTTGGAATGATACCACAAACAACTATTTGTTCTTTCTTTTCAACCCCCAACAAATGATAACGAACTCGTGCAATTGAACTAGCCTTATTTGTTCGACAATGTGGGCAAGTCCATTGCCTACTTCCAGAACTACCATAATTTATTGTTGGATAATTTCCAATTACTGTGACAATCTTGCACAACTTTTGCTCAAATTCTTTCTTTGCTTTGTTATACGAGCTGCGGGGTTTGTGGATTGAGTTCTTTGTGATTCTGACATAGAAGGATTTTAAGAGGCATTGTCCATTTTTCCTTAAACAATGTTTAAAAATATATACATTTTCAAAACAAAAACATATATAACTAATATATATGCTTCAAAAATTTAAAATATAAAAAAAAATTACTGTAAAAAAAAATAGATGTATAAAGAATCAATTCATATTCTAAGTTTTTTATAGCAATAAAAATAATGATTAATATAATGATCTATGAAAGAAATAAACATACTTGATCTTGCAATGAAAATTCTTAACTATCTTCTTCTTGTAAAGCTTTCAATCAATTCTCTTTACGAATGTTTTTTGATAAATTCTAATCTCCCTTTCTATCTTTTTATAAGAAAATTAAAATCTTCACTATTTCTTCACTATGCATGTAATTTGATCATTTAAAAACTTATTTTTTAGGTGTATCGGTTTATTGCTTTTCAATGCAACTATAGAGTTAGGGATATCTGTAGAGTTTGGTTGCTCTGTACCTTTATTTTAACTGGTTGAAACTTTCGTTAACTGCATGTCAAACTAGTTGAAACTTCTGTTAATCAGCATGCCAATTTATAGGTGCATGTAATTTGATCTTTAAAAAACTAATTTTTTAACTGTATAGTTTATTGCAACTTACAGATTTATTGGTGCATGTAATTTGATCTTTAAAAAACCAAGTTTTTAATTGCCTGTACTTTTTAATGCAATTTAGGATATCTACAGAGTTAGGTATTGCTTGAACTGTAGTCATTTTATTAAATATGTTTAACTGTACCATGCTTTTTAATGCATCTTAGGATATCTGTAGACTTAGGTATTGGCTGATTGTAGTCATTATTTTAATTGAGACTTTCATTGATGTGCATGTCAATCTATTCCATCTTAGACCAGCGACAACTATTTGTTTTAAAAACTCTGCAACCTTCTGCAACCTTAGAAACGACTTGGAAATAGTCGTTCGTGACGAGAAACGTGTTTCAACCATCGTGACGCGAAACGACACATTCCCATCACGTTGCTAGTAACATAAGAGGAAATACATGGTTTTTGTGTGCATCATTAAAGGAGAGTTTATGGCTACTAAACATGCCTCTATGGAGGTGGTATAGTTATAGATATTGTGTTAAGGTGTTTGATTGTAGGGTCATTAAAATTATACATGACAATTAAAGTGATATTTGCTTGGCCAATAATCTCATGTATCATGCTCATACTAAGAATGTTGTATATAGTATCATTTTTTGTGAGATGGCAGAGAATACCAAGGTTGTGTTTTAGAAGATTGACACTCAATATAATGTTGTAGATTCTCTCACAAAATTAGTGGCAACAAAGAAGTTCTCTTAGTGGAGGAAGTCCATGTACCTTGGATCTTGTGTTTGATTTATTTTATGGTTCTTATGGATGTCATTGTAATATATAAAATCATGGAATGTGTGATATTTGATTACAATCTTAATGTACAAATGTTGCATCTTTAAGAACCTTGGATTAGGTGTACTTGGATGCACATATTGTTGAGAGATATTATTAATTTATATTTGTCCTTGTTGACTTCGAATATTAGTTATAGTGGCATTTATGAAGGAGGTGGAGCATAATGGTGGTAATTTCAAATTAATATGAGATCACATATGGCACTTTTCCAATCCTACACGCTAGGAAGGAGTTATGAAGATTCTTGTATTTATCTAGTGGATCCCATGCATGTCGATGGAGGAATTTTCACTTCATTATCAGGAGGTATAGCCATTTGGTGTAGTTGTGAGTCAAAGATGTTGTCCATTATTCTTTACTATTCTCGAAATATGCTCTTCATGAGGCGTAGGTTTTTTCATGAAATCATAGGTTTTGGTTCTAGATTATTGTGGGAAACCATTTATGGTTTTTTTCTTCCATTTTGTATAAATTGAAGGCATGAGATAGTAGTTTTGTGGGTTATTTGTATGTAAACATGCTATCAATTTTTTGTTGAATTAAAGAGAGAAGTGTGTTGTTTATGTACCCTTTTTCATTAAAGATTAATACATTCTTGAGCTTTTATTTGATTGCTAAATTTGTATGAAAGGGTTTCTCAACATATAATTGGTGTTGTGTTAAATTACATTGGCTTGCTAAATTCTATTTGTTGTTATACATTTTCATATAATATCATGATGGTTAATCCAATATATTAAGAAAAGTCATTTTTTCATACTATTTGAGGAGGCTTTATTTGTAGTAGTTTACCTTGTTCTAAAAACATATTGCATATCATTATACATTAAAACTAATTATTTGAAAGTACATAATTGTAAACTATGTTGGAAATGATGATAAGAAAGCTTAGAAAGGTTTTCAAACTTAAAAACAAATATTGATGCAGCTTACAAATTTGAAAATTTTAATGAACCTATGTAATATAAACATACAAATTAATGTTAACCAAAATGATTGTTAAAAAAGATGCAAAAAATGGAGTGTAATGAAATAGATTGCACCAAAGAGGAAAAAATCTACAAATAATAAATAATACATGAGAATAATAAGCAACTTTGAAGGGGGGAACCTCAAAAAGTATCCAAGAAGAGCACAAATTACAATGTGATGATAATAAATTGGACATTAGCTCTTATATATACTATATTTATGCCTTATACATGTCACCCAAGCTGACTTAGATACCTACATATAACACCTAGAATGACTTAAATATATAAATGAGAATATAATAATGATCATATAACTTAATTAATAGTTAATGTAGCCACAAGTTGACTAATCATAACCTTGTACATATTATAGGATTAAGAGGTGTAGTGTGCCTCTCTCTTCAAAAAAGCATGTCTTCGATGTTGATCAAGTATGGATGTTTGTACACAAAAGCTTCATCTTCCCATGTGGAATCTTCAACCAAACACTTATTCCACTAAATGAGATACTCAATGATTGTCCTAGTCCTCAAAATTCCTTGTGTGTGTCTAGAGAATTAACTTTGAATCCAAGATAATTCTTCCTTCTTCAAATCTAAAAAGAAATATGCATTCACTCAAGATAATTTCCACATAACCCAACTAGAGAAATTTATACAAACAAGTATTCAAAATCTACATGCAAACTTGAATAGACAACATACCATCAAAGATGACACAAGATATACCCTAGAAAAACATTTAGGAGGGAAAGATCCAGCCTCCAAAAGCATCCATCACTCATGTATTAGTCAACAATAAAGATTACAATACATCTTCAGATCTCTATGAATACCCTTGAAACATCAAGCCCTCTACAAGCACTCCATATGAACAAGCATGTAACCACACATCTCGTTCCATGCTTCAAACCTCACAAATGCTAACAAGAGATGCTCTTAACCCCTTAGCCAAAATGACCAATTAACCAACCAGCGGACCATAGACAACTACCCATCTGCTTGCTTTTATAGACATAAGCTCACAAAAAAACCACCAAGTGGTATTACATAAAACCACAAGCTTACAAAACCATTAACCCCCACAATATTGCTTTTTGGTACTAAGTTTTCCCAATATTAAATATTTCCCCGATGTGTAGCCCCACATTAAATATTTATCACAATGTTGCATACAACACATAAAGTGTCCCCAAAAATTATAACCCATGTGATGCACACATCCCTATATCCCCTAGGTGCACCAAAAATAATAAAATATTATATTATAACATTATTCAAGGTGGACAACACACACTTTCCTAACATTATCTCACATGTTTATATTGCATAAGGGATAAACAAGTAAAATCAAACACGAACAAGGGAACAATCCCTATAGTCACATATATCATAAAGGAATCAAAGTGCTTCATATGCTCCATCAAGTTACCTACAACAAGAAACAAGGTGACCACCATATCAAGTATGAATACTCTCATCCTCCACCATGCCAATGCACAAAGATAAGAAGTCATCCAAAGAGATTCCACACTATCTGTCACAAAGGAGCATAAGTCCTGCCTCCAATTGATATTCCAAAACACAAACACTCAATCCAAAGGAAACAAATATGCATTAGTAGTTGTCAAGATATAATAACCACAATTGAAATAGCACCCACAACAAATTCTAACACATCCAACTACCATACCTCAAAGGTATACTAATCATAACAAGTGAACCTCATACCATCAACATATCCAACCCATAACATGCAATCACAAGCTCCAAGTGTCAAAAATGTCAATGCAAAACACACACATCCAAGAACTCCCACTGCATAAGTAATGTCAAATCTAAAAATGATCAAGGCATCCAAATATCAACCACTACATCGCATAAAGAGTGTAACAAATATCATGTAGTACCAAGGAACATCTACAATGATATACAAAACCTGCAAACCAATATGTTGCAATACAACTCTCACCACAAGTCTTAATAACTCTCCCAATTTCTTCACACTCAACAAAGGAAAAGGATAAAGTAACCTCCATGTTGTCACCAAAAAATAATGAAGTACAAGTAACAACACATGACCACAAACATAGTGATCACCATATCTCCACACAAGATCCCAAATCTAATGTCATGTGAAAAAAAACATCCAGGAAGAAGAACAATACCAACAAAAGAACCTACAAATCAAAACCATGTAGCATATCCTTCTACACACACCTCTAAATACTAAGTTGTGATAAGTATGATCTCCTCCATAAAATACCAAAGAGAATAGCATTACCCACATCTAACCATAATCAAGATGTATGCATCTCGAACCAAAGGAAGATCAAACCAAATCCATTCCTAAACCAAGGGAATAAGACCAATGACATCTCCTAAACTCAACATCAATGAAAGAACTCATGATGCATAGGGAGATAAGCAAGCCAACACTCCTCAAATTAACCCTCGAGAACCAACTATCCATAGCTCAAGATGCGTATGCATGAGAAGAAAAAGAATAAAACATAATACATCTAAAAATAATAATGGGTAATACCTCTTAGATGATAAACTACCAAGTAGACCAAGAGTGGGGAATGAGAATGCTCTTCTTATATATCATCATTACTCATCTAAGAACAATCTCATCATAGGTCCATGTTGAACTCACATACAACCAAGGTGTAGGATCCTTGGACTTCTAGTTGAAACCTCGTCAAAAGAGTAATTGTCCCAACAAATGTCTCTAATCATAAGAGATCTCCTAGCCTCACCTATGTCTCCAAGTATCCATGAGAGCATGTAATCGATCAATCCATGCCAAACTCTAAATGCAACATAGCACCATCATGAAGCTCCTAAGAAAATGATCAATGTACTCAATATCAAGAGAACCAACCAAGATCAAAGTCAAAGCCCCAATCATGAATCAAGAACTTAATCATGACATCATGATCTCACATCTCCTCAAAAGAAGACCATATTCTCCAATGAAAATATCATGCAAATGTATCATGCTAAAACTCTAATATGCACAAACAAGAGTATATAATGACATAATAAAGAAAACCATCCTATTAAACAAGTATCACATGTCAAATGAAAATTGTAACCAACATCTCAACCAAATACTAAATAGTAAAGAGTCTGTCATGGCTAACCAAGATGTCAAAATCTCCAAACCACATGAAGATAATCATCTCCTATCAATGAAACCCAAAATTTCAAAGAACCCTACTGCATAGAAGAAGTATAATCCAAGAGTTCATCCATGACACCAACAAACACTGCAGAAGATCATCCACCATCAAGTGATGAATCCCCATCATCACCACAAGATCTTAATGAACCATGATACCGAGCTATCTATGGAATCATGAAAAACATCCTCTAAATGAAGATTCTCCATGGCCCCAACACAATCAAGGAACTCAACACTGACCACCCAAAGAGAAGAGTACAAACCATAATCTCTAAACCAAGAAGATACAACACCACCAAACCATCATTGTCACAAGTTCCCACTGAATCATGTAATTAATACATCCATGACATTGTGATAACAACATCCTCAACAAAGATCAACCAAAAAATTTCACACAATTAAAGAACTCAACTGCAATACCAAGAGCTCCCAAAAGTCAAATTAAAACCATGATCCTCAAACCAAGAAGATACACCACCACAAAACAAATAAGAAACAATCCAACACCACCAACAAATCACCTACATAAACAATCATGTCATGTCAAAGTCCCAAAGGCACAAGGAACATCAATGGCACCATGATCACCACCAAATGTATTAGCAACAAACTCCCACTGTGTCACATATTTACATCACATAGTCAACAAGCATAGGTCCCACATCATGATTGTACCTAGTAATACCATCTTTCCACCTCAACATGACAAACAAACCAACAAAAAAAGTGACTAAACCATACCACAAATTTGAATTTTCAACAAAACTAAAGCATCTATGGGCATAGAAAACCCACATCTAAGTCATATATGCAACTTGTGAGTATAGACAACCTACAACACTACACAACTCGTAGATCCAACAATGCAACACAAAAACTCAATAATATACTAATAACCATATCAAATGAGAGTAATCGGAGATGCACACATGAGTATGCAATGACTCAAACACCAAATCACTAAGTTCCAAATAGCCATAAGCTCACCAAAGTACCAGAATCAACAAGAACCCATAAACAACTATGATAGAAATAACAACAAATAATCATGCCAAAACATCACTAAACCTGATCCATTATGTATTTCTCTAAACAAGTTTTTCATCAACTATAAGAAGTCCAAAATTCAACTTCGTATACATAAGTTATGACCTCTCCAATTCTGAAAATAACATTCAACTTCTAGCAAACATTTATATGTCAAAATAACAAAATTTGAAAAACCACTAATACCACAGTGAAGTAGTCAGAATCACCTTTCCAACGACTATAAGAAGTTGAAAAAATGACACCTGAGGAAAAAGTTATTCCTCCTAGAAAAAATTAATATATTAGGTTGTTAAGTTGAATAGGGGTGGCCCTCGAGTGGCCCCATCAGTGGCTTGGCGGTGATAGTGGCGTACCAATGGTGCTCGAGCACCACAAGGTGGCAAACCCAACAACATCATATATTTAAGTTAAATTTATTGTGGGTGGAATTTTTAATTGTTTAGCCCACTATCGACAATAGTACCTTGTCTGTATCACTAATTGTAGGTATCGTAGGGTATGTCGTTGCTAGGCATACCAATAGGTTGCCAAGGCACGAGGGGTCTACAGAACCTAAAATACTTGGTGGAGTTTGGAGTGGCTAAAACTAGACTAGTACGCATAGCTTCCTTCAATCTCTCAAATGTTTTATTACCTAACTCATTCCATTGAAAATCACCCTTCTTTAATAGAGCTACGAGGGTTGTTGTTATGTAGTCGTAGTTATTTCTAAGTGTTTTTTTTATTATTTAGTGACTCCTAAGAAAATCTTCAACTTCTCAATGGTTTTAAGAATAGGTCACTCCACCATAACATTAATTTTGTTAGGATCAAAATTTTATCCTTAATAAGAAACTGTGACCCAATTAATCCACCTCTTTGAGACCAAAAGTACACTTGGACGGTTTAGCATAAATTTGGTGTTGTTTGAGAGCTTGTAATGCATGATTTACATGGTGCAAATGGTCTTCCCATGTACTGTTATAAATCAATATATTATCAAATAATAGTAATGCAAACTTCTTAAAAAATAGGTTAAATATGAAATTTATCAAGCTCTAAAATATAGATGGAGCATTAGTAAGACCAAATGACATCAATATAAACTCACAATGACCCATAAACGAGTCTTAAATGATTTTTTGGGAAACATCTTCCTTAATTCTAATTTGTTGATAACCTAAACTAAGATCAATTTAAAAAAATATAGCTCAACTCAATTCAAGTAGCAAATAATCAATTCCTAGTGTGTGATTGAAATATTGGATCAATTTAGATAAAATCAAACACGTTAATAAGACATTAAATCAAAAAGATGAAAAGGAAACAGAATATGCAAACCGTAACAGTAGCTTCCTGAAACCGTCTTATCTTCCTCTAACTTCAGTGTTTTGTTGGTTTCAAGATAGTTCTCAGATCAGCAGACCAAGCTCAACAAAATGACAGCTAAAGAATGAGATTTAAAAT
>VDFB02274590.1:0-42153 GCA_007258455.2 Sequoia sempervirens
GTCTTCTCTCCAACTAAACATATCGACAAGTTACCCAAACTTCTATTGACTAATTCTATTTATCCATCTATCTTTGTGTGATATGCTAAAGTGAACTTCAGATCTATCTTCATCTTCTTCCACAATGTTGTCCAAAAGTATCCAATGAATTTAGTGTCTTTGTCTAAAACTATACTCTTAGGTAATCCATGTAATTGTTGCCAATTTTTTGCCTCAGCTCAATTGGTGGAGCTGGCTAAATGTTATTTATCATAAGGTGAAATTGCAGTTAGGTTCAAATGTTGTTTCGCATTATTATCATTATTCATTGAGTAACAGTTATACATTTTAAAGGAGAAATAGAATTTCAAAAATGCAGTTTTCATAATGCCATTCAGATGTTCCAGAAATGACAAAAATACAGAATTGAACAAATGAGCAAAATACCATTTGAAGTGCTTTCTTTCATTTCATAAAAAAACTCATATTTACAAGGCTTCTTTTGATTTCAAGAATCAGATATCACAACATTGCATTTAAATGCATTTTCTTTTCAAATGAAAAGGAAAGAATGGAAATCAAAGATCCACACAAGCCGTGGATGTGACTGTTACAATACATTGCTAATATCACATTGCACTACTGAAGATGCAGAAAATAAAACATATAAGTGACGACATAATCATCATTGCCTGATTATCGATGTTTGATGCTAAATGGTGCACCTTTTCCTTCTTGTGCTCCCTCGACCTGCACGAGGAAAAGAGGTGGTGTCAGTGGCTCTGATTATGATGTAACCTATATGAGGCACCCACAATAGTACAACCTACTATCAACCATGCATTGAAACAATCAATCAAGTGCAGTGCAAAAGAAATAAGTTGAAGGAGTAATAACAATATCATGATCAACATGTTTTGTTTTTATGCTAACATTGTTTGTTTCCTTGTGTAGGTATAGGTAAAGTCACAAAGCTAAACACTATTCGAAGACGAAGCATGTGGAGAAAAACGGGCTCCCACAAGGGTAGAGCTCGGCATGCTGCCCTATTCATTAAAGGGGCTGATTTTAAAAAATACATCATCATACGCATCAAATGAAATGAAATACAACTGAAGGATTAAAATAGATTTATTCATCGAGTTACTAAACCAACTGTGCATTCATAATGATCAGGTTATTCTTTCTGAAGGCTACATGTGAACAGTGAGTCTAGTTCACTAAATGAATTCAGCTGAGTAAATATACATCAAATATTGCTGCAAGGTTCATATTTTGTGTTATCTTGTTGATCGTAATCATATATGTCATGCAATTTTCAGTTCATCGATTCATTATTTTCACAGTCAAGGATAGTGAACGGGCATACATTATGCCTTAATGAAGAGTTTTGTTTTGATTTTTATCATGAAAGAGACCAGTTTTTGAAAGAATTTTGATAAGTGGAACATAAAAAGGCATGAAGAGTACCATGTTGCCCAAGAGTACAAAGGATAGACAGTGCATTCGAGTTTTGAATGAATCACTAGTTCCAGTTGAATAATAAGTAAATACAACATTATGAAGTGTAATGACAAAGTGATCATTCCAAAATAATAAGGGAAGAGCAAGCTTTTCCTTTCCAGAAGAAGTTTTGAGGCTTAAAGTATGCATATGAGATGGTGAGTAGAGGCGGTTCATGGTGTTGCAATGGTCAATCTAAATCTCTCCGAAGTCCAAGAGTAGAAGGCAAAAATTTGTTGTGTTATGGTTAAGGAAAGTCAGAAGAACACTGTTGTGCGTACAGTGAACAAGCATGGAGATAATATACATTAAGGGGTCCTTCTTTTCACAACAGCCAAACACTGGAATGGTTAAAAGATTATACCTTGAGTAAGAACTCTACAGAAGTAAATTTAAAAGAGATATTTTATGTGTGCAAAGAAGGCAACATGAATTTAGGAATACAGTTAGCATATATGATTCCAGCCTTCTAAAGACTCATGGCCGATGTTCATCATTAGTATCTTCTGGTGTTTTTCATCCACAAAGAAGTTATACTGAAAGTACAGTTGCAGTATTTTAATACTACAAACGAGCTTCAGGAATGGAGAGTGTAAGTGGTCATCCAATGTCTAAGAGGAGGTCTTGTTAAAGATCAGAATTTATTCAACATCTCCATAAAGGAAGCTGGGGAGGTTAGGATGCCATGAGAATCAGGTATTTCAGTTTTGAATCTACCCATATGAGTGTGTTTTTGGGACTGTAGAAATAATAGATGTTTTGAGACAATCTTCAAGGAGCAATTTTCTTCATATTAAGGAAGCCTACAGTGGATTTTGAAGTACAGTCACAAAATGTCAAAGAGTGTCACCAATTATTATGGGCCGAGTTATAAATTAAATGCAAAGTGAATATATGTTACCCATTTTCAGGGTTTGAGTTTCAAAATGCAAAGACGACCCATGTAAAGAAAATGCAAGAAAATACAAATGCAAGTTTCCTGAGGTGGGTCGACCATCAGAAGAAGAGAGATACAGTTTTCCTCAGAGATATACAAATACCCATGTTTTAGGAGTACGAAATAGAACCATTCTCAACTATCTATGATACCCACATGTGGGTTTATTTTTGAAACACAGAAAAAATGCAATAATGGAGATAACCCATATTGGGTTTTACATAAAACAAAATTAGAATACATAAAATGCAGATTTCTGTGATGAATCGAGCTTCATGTGAAGAAAATGCAGTTCTCATTCTATTTCCCATTATACCCACAAGTAGATATATCTTTAGTAAGACATAATGATCAATTTTTTGTTATCGGTCAAACCCAAAATCTACAAAGAAAAGCTTTCTATGAATCACATTTGGTGCGGCCTAAACATGGCCAAAATTCATGAGTAAAGAAGAAATTATTTAAGCCTCAGAAGAAAAAAATGTTTAGCAAAGGAAATTACCAGTCCTTGTCCCTGAAAGAGCACTCTAGCCGCGGCCAGGAGTTCCAGATAGAGTTTAGAAGACAAGTTTTCTATCCTTTAGAGGATAGCCCAGCTCTCAATGTGGGTCGAGTTCACAGAGACGTAAGTGTAAGCACATAAAAAGCAAGACAAGGGGATATTAGAGTGTGTAAAGCCACGGCCTTAAGGCCATAATGAGCAAAAGTGAGAAGCCGTGGAGCTGTGAGTAAATGGCTTACCCCTACACTGTAAAAGAAGCAAAAAACATAGGGTGATCTCTCTCATAGAGCCTTCAATGGACATCGAGCTCATGGAAGAATGACCCAGTACACAGAATTCACAGAAAGTGCAAAGAAAGGTCAGAAATAAGTATGGCAAGGCTGCGGCCTTAAACTCTTTTTCTTTTCTAGAATGAAGAAAAGGAAGCTTCAATACAAAGTGAAAGAATTTCGATACTCTGAAGCAAAGCTTACTCACTAAAAATTCAACTATCTGAAGAAATATGATGAGTTTCCCAAAGGCACACAAGCTCGAGTTCGACACAATCATGGTGCTATTCTTCCAAACAGAGCTTCTTTCTTTCAAACTCACGGGTGCAAAATGAAATGATTTTTAGGGTTTGGCATTCTTTTCTCATGCCCTAATTCAAGCGACATCATCATCATCTAGAGTCTTCAGTCAAAGCACATGTTGAATTTCGAATGGAGGTTGAAATGTATAATCCTTACATTATAATTTATCAAAGTCTGAATGTTGCTATTTGAAGGGGGGCCAAAGCTCTTAAGTTGGTCAATATGTTAAGTCTTTCAAGACTTATTTCATGTGCTTAGGTTAGGTTAGGTCTTAATACTTTTCCTTTTGCCTTAGTTAATTTGAAGGGCTTGAATATAGATTATCAATTAAGGGTAAATGGTGAATACTATTTGACCTAGGATCTTTTTGTTCAGGGTCAATTACCTTTTAGGGTTTTTATTTTTTGATTTTAGAGAAATCAATGAGAGTTGAAAATAGAGGAAGATGATGATGTGTTTTATTTTTATGATTTTGTGAGAAAATCAAAATATTGTAATGGAGAAATAAGGAGCTTTTCTTTTGCAAAATATTTTTAATCTTTTAACCCAGAAAAATAGACAAATTCAGCAATCTTACAATCCTCGTGAAGAAGAATCGCAGTTTACATCCTATAAATTGGGTTTTCTTGTATGATTTCTTTCATTTTTAGCGCATTTTTATTGACTTTTCTTCTTGGTCGGATTTGAGACCTATCTTGGAGAGATAAGGTGTTTTTGAGCTTTTAAAGCAAATACAGCCTATTTTTAGAGGCTTGACAGTGTGATCATAAAAGTAGTATGCTTTTTTCTGCTTTTAGGCAGTTTTTGAGATAGTAGTAAGGCCTTTTCCTTGAGCTTTTTTCTGAGCTCGAATTAGGGTTTCTTGAGAGTTATGTTTTGAAAGACTTAGTCTTTTTTAGCTCTCCTCTCTTGGTTCAGATCAGAGTTCCTGCTCATACACATTTTTTTTTAGCTTGTGAACCCATTTTTTGTACTCAGTTTCAGATTATGGCATTCTCCTTCAGTTGAATAAAGACAACATTCCTACTTCTCATTTATGTGTCCTTTTGCAGTTTCAGTTTGATTTTATCTTATGATTTCTGTTTACAGAGTCCTTGTTTTTTCCTTAAACTGTAATTCTTAATGCAGAAAGTTTAGAGTACAGGTTACATGTTGTGCTTCAAGTGAGGTCTTCATGCAAATTATTTATGTATCAATTGTTCATGAGAAGTTGTGAAATACTGCATCTTTCTAAAAGTTGTTTGTGAGGAAGAGATCATAATCATCATTAAATCATTATCAGGTTTTTAAGTTATCATTTAGACTCAGATTTATTTTCAGATTCATCTTTTTATCCCTTTCCTCAGAAGTAATTTTAGAATAGGACTTATCATTCGGAGAACTAGCTCACTCTGGAGATTCCTTCTTCGTTCAGATCACCCACATTTGAAGAAGGTTTCCATGTTTCAGTAGATTGCTAAATATTGCATTTAGCGGGGTGCAAATCTATTGACAACAGTTTTTGGCACGCCCGGTGGGACACTGAAAGCTACTTTCAGATATATTTTTTTATATCATCAGTTTGTTGTTTGGTGTATGCAGCAAATTTTCCAACCTTTTGGAGGCTATTACAATATACCTGGTGACAATGGTTCTATTTTCGCATGCTAGTACATCCCGCGCATGAGAAACATTCAAACAAGATCAAGTTTTGTACCCTTCAAGTATCGAGAGTTGTCCCCATCACAAAGAAGAGGCAGGACAACAAGGAGGCTTTTTGAAACCCCTGCAAGATCAAAGTCAACACCTCATGTTCTTGGTGCTCTATTTTTGTCACCTGGTGTACCAATCCCAATCTCACAAGTACCACCAATGGCAACACCGCTGAGGCAACACCCATTCACACCCTTTAACAGAGGCAGTCCATTAGATATTGCTCAACATGATGATATTCCAGTTGCAGCCCTTTGAGGACTACCGTATTTCACCGGAGAGGATTACACTACACCAGTCGAGCACATCTGTGACGTGGCCACGCTATGCTCAGTGCACAATATCACATAGGAGAACATTGCTCTAAGGCTGTTAGCTGTGTCATTGAAGGGCAAAGCATTACAATGGTTTAGAGGCCTCTCAGCCAACTCGATTGCGACATGGGATGCATTAGGTAATGGCCTATACCAACATTTTGCTAATATATCTGACAATTTGTCCTTATTAGAGCAGTTGAGTACCATTCAAAGGGCACCACATGAACATTTGGTGAATTTCAATTATAGATTTTAGAGGACCTGGGATAGGATCCTGGCAACGGTAAAGCCCTTACTGGCACATGCATTTCTATTTTATTTGAAAGCTTTAAACAGTAAGATTGTTGTTATGACTCAGTCTATGGGTGGTCTAACACTTCCTAACGCTTATAATATTGCCATTAACATTGAAAATTGCCTCATTCAAGCTGGAGACATAGCTCCTAGACCCCCTATGCCTTTATTTCTAGAAATACAACCACCTATTCCTGCTGCTATACCTCCCTTGGCTATTGTCCCACCTGTTCCAGCGATAGGATATCATAGTACAGCCCAAGAAGTCATTGCCCCAGCCCCAATCTGAAGATGCAAGAGCTAAAAAGCATATTAAAGACCTGTGGGAACGATCTTGTGACTATTAAGAAGCACGTTGGCCAAGAAAATAAGCCTTATCAGGCCCTTTATCAGCAAAGCTAGCAAAACAGACCCACTTTTCAAAATGATTATCAAGCCCAAAGGAGGAATTTTAACCCTAGGCCATTCCAGCCATACAACTCGAATGCAGCCAGTTCGTCAAAGGAACTTGTGCCACAAAATAATGTTGCCTAGGATTGCGATTGGTTTTATCCGTGCAATCAGCCCCATAACCAGTCAGTGTGTGCCAATGGAATGAGAAATCGGGCTTTAATGGTTCAAAATAGCTATGTTGTTTCAAAAAATGTTGCAGATCAGAATCAAGAATAGCAAGATAACATGGAGGTTTCCTTGCCGAACTGGCAGAGCTCTGAATTTTGTGGCATGAATGACCAAGGTCAGCCCAATTCTCCTATTTTGGCTAATACCAGATCTAAAAAGCGAGCTATGGATTTAGGACAGCAAGCTAGAAATTCACAGCAGCAGCTTTCAGTCAGTAAGCAGCCTATTTTATCAGATGTTAACGCTGCCACATAGCCTAAGATGCATATTCTGCAAAGAGGGTAGGAGATACCTAACAAGGAGCTGTCAAAAATGCATTCTCAGCCTCTGTAGAGGAAAAATGAAGTTATTGTCATAAAAAACTAGTAGAAGGTAAATGCTGCATCATTTAGTATTATTGAGCATCTCAAGAAAACTACTGTCAACATGTCGATATTAGATGCTTTATAGCTTCTAGGGCAAAAAAGTTTACTGCAGGGTGTTTTGGCTGAGTTGTCTATTTCTGACAATGCTAATCAAGGAGTTGCGAAGGTTGTAATGGCTAATGACCTGGAGGATAAAAGTGGGAAGAAAGCAAAAGAGGTAAAGCCCCCTCCATTTTACTTAAGTTTGATCATAGGTTATAAAATTGTGCATAACTGTATGGTTGATTCTGGTGCTAGTAGTTCAGTCATTCCTAAGAGTTTAGCTGATAAATTAGGTCTTGTTTATGAGCCTAATCCTTAGAAAGGCGTAGTGCAGTTAGATGGGTCTGCTGTTAAGACTGTTGGTATTATCAAAAACTTAGCTCTTACCTTGCACGCATCCCCAAGTTTCACTATTCATCAGGATATTCATGTTATAGACTTACTGCCGCACTTCGCCATTTGTTTGTTAAGGGATTTCACAGCCAAGTTGGGTGGGTTTTTGTCTTATGATTGGTCTCATCTATTTTTTAGAATGAGGTATGGTACGAAAGTGACCATAAAGTCCGAGCCTCTCGCCAAACACCATATCGAACTATACTTTCCAAATCCTATAAACGCTAACCTCTACGCCACCTCTGCAATGGAGGAGCAAAGCATGACCTTAGACTGTAGCACCCAAGAAGACTACATCAGTCTCGATGAATGGGCAGCCGAAGATCACGAGTTTGATCCGTTTCAGAACACAGATGAGGTAGGATTAGGAGTCTATATGATTCGAGAGTCTGATTGTGACATGCCTAATCTTTGTAAAGAGGATGAACCATCTGCAGGAAAAGATAATGAACTTTGGAAGCTTTATTTCGATGGTTCGAGAAGCAGTGTTGGTGTCGGGGGTGGAGCTATGTTGATATCACCCGAAGGTGATAAATATTATTCAGCTTTCAGATTTGCTTTCAGCTGTTCGAATAATACAGTTGAGTATGAAGCATTGGTGCATGGCCTTGAATGGGTCCGCAAACAAGGTATTAAATGCTTGCAAGTTTATGGTGATTTCGAGTTAATTGTGAATCAATTCAGAAATGTAAATGTTGCTAAGAATTATTTGCTTAAAAAATACAAGCATTGTGTATGGGATTTAATGGAAGATTGTAATGCTTTTAATATCTTGTCGATTCCTCAGAATCAAAATAAGCATGCTGACAGGCTCACTGCCATAGGAGCCCAGTTTGACATCCCCAAAGAAATTCATAAGGTAGAAGCACGTCAGTGCGTGAAGATAGTGGTCAGACCTTCTGTACCTGACAATAACGTGAGTTGGCAGGTTTTTGACAGCGATGAGAAAATCGTGAATTTTCTGATTACTGAAGTTGAGTTCACAGATGGAAATCAGCAAAAATGGCAGCAGCAGTATGATGACCAGATTGTGCATTTAAAAACAAATAAGCTACCAAAAGGATTGGTGACCTTGGAATCAATGTTTAACTCAGATGATCAAATGTGAAAGGACAAGTGCAGCTTGATAGTTAAAGAAGAACATTATGCAGCTGTGAACCATTTGAATCTAGACCTTGCACAAACACAATAAACATGCAAACAATTAGATCAAACACAAGGTTAGAAACAAATGATTCCTCAAGAAATCCATTTGAAATTTGCAAAAGATAAAAAATGAAAATGAAGAACACAAATGAAACAATTAAATCCTATCTAATGCAAGCAAACTCTTGATCTCTTGAGGGAGTTGGTGCAAATAGGTGTGTGGAGATTTGCCCTTTCCCAACTCCTTGAATGAAAATGTTGATTGAAGATGATTGATCCACTTGATAAGTCCCTCAATGAGCTCCAAAATCTGCAATAAACTAGTTAAGAAGATGGATGGAATTTGAGAGATATTTGTGCATAATAACTTTGCATAATTGTGGATGATAAAATGCATGGTGAAGCATTCTATTTATAGAATGTTGAAATGGAAACAAAGCCAAAATAGAGCAATGTGGGACAAAGATTTGGCCAATGGCAAAATGCCACTTGTCCAAATGTGATTGGATGAGGAATGAGCAAGTTTTGACAAATGTGCCAATAAATGCATTTTTGAATTTGAATTTTGAGAAAAGACATGTAAGAGGGGGAAAGAAAATTGCATTGAATGCCACTTGGCTCAAGGCAAGGACATGTAAGAAGAAGTAAATGCCTTGTTGGAAGGACTTGTAAGAGAGAGTAAATGACATGTTGGAAGGACATGTCATTCAAATTTTGAATTTGAAATAGAAGAATATTCCTCCAAAAGATGCTTTGTTGAGGGAAAATGAAGATTTAATAAATCAATAAATTGATTTATTTGTGCAAGTGGAGATATCTAGAGAATGCAAGTGGGGGAGATTAGTATTTAATCATGGTTAGATTAAATAAATGATGATTATGTTAGTTTAATGATGATTAGGTGAGTTGACTTATTTTGACTTAGATTTTTGGATTAATTTAAATCAAACAAGAGAGGAAATGATTTAATGAGTTTAATTAAATAAACATGTTTGATTATTTAATTAAAGAGATTGAAGTAAGATTAAATTAAATAAGATTTTAATTTATTCAATTTAATAGATAGACTTTAGAGATTTAATTAATTATAAAATTAATTATTTAATTAAAAGAGATGGAGAATGATTTAAGAGACTTAATTAAACACATGATTTGTTTAATTAAGAGAAGAAAACAAATGAATTTAATCAAATAAAGATATTCAATTAAATGGTTAGGTCAGGGAATGATTTAGGATGAAATGATGTCGGTAGTCAGACTTAGATGCGCAATGTCAACTTGTACATTTTGCGTGTCTACATTTTTCCCCTCTTTGAAGCAATGTACTTGTTGCATTGATTCAAAAAATGATCTTGTCATGATCAATAGTCAAAATTTCTCTAATTTTTTGGGTGCCCCATTGTTGCCCCAGTGAGAAGAATTGCACTGGTATATTGCCCCCTCGAGATGTTGAATGGGAATGCCAATTGCCAATCAAAATCGCGATAAAATGCGAGAGGAGTGGTTGATGTAGATGAATGGACATTCATTAGCTGTGGGTAGCTTCATGTACCAATTGGGATAGAAATGTTAGTAAAGATAGAAGAATGAAAGAATGAGATGATCATGCAAATGGTGATGACTACTTGCCGTGGAGTTGGGATTTTCAAAGGGCGGATTTCCTTATGTTTGATAATACACGCAGTACGATGCATCAAGGTATCGAGAACCAGGATGGCGTTGTACCTAGTGTGATGGACTTTGACTCGACAAATCGGATAGGAGTATTCTTGTTCACACCTGACATACGGAACCCTGTCTAGAAAATAGTTCAGATATTTCAAATATCTCGGACCAAAACATAGGAAGGCGAGCCTTTCTATGTGGTCAACAAGAAACTTAAAACACCCTTGCTATAGACTAAACAAAAGCACGCATGACCAAGGTTATATTACAAAGATATCCAACAAGCACAGCAGACAAAAGATAATGATCGTTGCCCCATTCCTATCTCTCTAAATCCTTCGTTCGGACATCATCGAGAGGTCCTTGGAATGAGCACAATGAGATAAATCAAACAAGATAAAGTAAGTGAGCAAACAAACTAATGTTCTTCGTACCGTTAGCCGAGAGAAATGATGTTTCGAAAGATGGGAGCCGAAACTTATTGCCAAAAGATAATGTCCATTGTCGAACGGATCCTAGGACATGTTAATGACACGTCGTTTCATTTACCCAAAGTGGTTGGTTTGATAAAAGTGCCCATTGTCAGAACGGATCCTAGGACATGCTTTTATCAAACGATGATGAAATTGATTTATGATTTGACCAACTTGCTTGCTGACTGACCTATACTTGAGATTTTGATAGTTTAGGTTTTCACATTTGACTGCTAGACTTGTTTCCGAATTTACCAAAGGTTGAGGGTGATGATGATTTATTATGGATGATTGATTATCGTAAGTGTAAGCGAGATGATGAGGATGGATTTTTTCAAATATTTGATGTTTTTGTGTTTGCAATGTTTTGAGGCATTTTTGGTATACCGAAGTTTTTCAAATGTTTTGATTTCGTTTTCCCAATGTTTGAGATTTTAGAGATTTTTGACCAAGAGACTAACCTAAAGACCTATCCTAGGACCTCGAGGCTACGTCAATGATTAGCCTTGCCTCGTTATACTGCATGAGACCACGTGGTTCAGCTAACTGTGTGGGTTACAAATGAAGATATACGCAGTAGGATGTAGGTTTATTATGATGAACTATAGGGTGACCTAAATGTGCGAGGGGATATTCAAGATCAGCACCCTTTCGTTGGGGAGCTCAGAGACAACGTAGTTCGACGAGACGACTCTGTTTTTGACTTTTTGAATGACTTTTTGACCTATTTTTGGATTTTTGCAATGTTTTGCATGTTTTTTGGATTTTTTGATTTTGAGGACTTTAAGACCATACACGAATCCGATCCGATGAGAACGTGCCCCCAACGTGATGCAATAGACTACCCCGATAAAGGCAGGACAAACTGACCTTGAGGATGGGCCGAGTAGTTCTTGGAGGGATCATGACACAAACGCAAGACCAAGCTATGGTGCAGATGCAGATGGAAGGGTGAAATGCGATGATATGCGATGGGTGAGTGAATGATGCAAAGCAAGTCACAGAGACCAAGATGGATGGAGAGTGCTTATTTACACAAAGTGCCTGTTTGCCAGGTTTTCACCAAGGTACTTGCCCAAAGTGCCATCGAAGTGGTTTTCACTAGAGGACGATTTTTTTCTCTTTACTATTTTCTTGATTTTTTTATTTTTTTATTGTCACCAAGATGCCTGTTTGCCAGGTTTTCGCCGAAGTAACCATTTTTTTAGGACTTTTTATGATTTTTTGGATTTTTTGGTTCTATACCTTGAAAGATTTAGGCATAAAACTTTTTGAGATGGGAGCTATTCATTGGCTCCTGTAGGGGTTCCCCTTTGGGTGTTGATAACTGATATGCCCCTGATTTGTAGCTTGCTGTGATGACAAAGGGTCCCAACCAGTTGGGTTCAAACTTGCCCTTGCCATTTGGGTTCAAGACATTTTTCTGATTCTCTTTTAGCACCAATTCTCTGACCTGGAAAGTTCTGCTTCTGATTTTCTTGTTGTAGCTCCTTTTGAGTCTATTCTGATACACTTGAAGATGGTTTAAAGCATCTAGACGTCGCTCATCCAATAGTTCCAGCTCGTTTAGTCTTGAAACTCGATACTCCTCATCCGTGATGAGGTTTTGCAATGATACTCTGAGGGATGGTAGCTCGATCTCAATGGGCAAGATGGCCTCTGATCCGTAGACCAAGGAAAATGGTGTGGCACCAGTGGGTGTGTGGATGCTAGTTCGGTAAGCCCAAAGGGCAGGATTAAGCTGCAAATGCCAGTCACGACCTGCGTCATTGACTATTTTTCTTAAGGATTTTGAGGATGGTTTTATTTGTAACTTCCTTGGCCATTGCCTTGGGGATAGTATGGGGTGGAAAAGCGATGTTGGATTTTGAACTTATCACATAGGTCACGGACTTCCTGATTTTTGAATGGTGTCCCATTATCTGAGATAATGGCTTGTGGGACACCATAGCGGCATATGAGATAGTTCAGGATGAACTTTGAGATCTGCTTTTCTATTATGTAGGTCATAGGTATGGCTTCAACCCACTTGGTGAAGTACTCAGTTGCAGTTATAATGAATTTGTGGCCGTTGGATGAGGTGGGTGTGATTTTCCCAATGAGATCGAGTCCCCACTATGAAAGGGCCATGGCGTGACGATTGGATGAAGCTCTTGAGCTGGAGCATGGATGACGTCCCCGTGTTGCTGACATTGTAGACACCTCTTGACGTATTCATGTGCCTCTCTATCCATGGTAGGCCAGTAATACCCACTCCTCAGCAATTTCTTAGACAAGGTCATGCCACTCGAATGAGAACCACAGATGTCATTGTGCACCTTAGTTAGGGCAGCCGAAGCCTCCTCAGGGTTAAGACATCTTAGTAAGGTTCCTTCTATGCTTCTGCAATATAGGGTTTCTCCTAAAATGACAAAACGAGATGCTTTCTTGATAAAGGTTCGTCTAAGTCTTGAACGCAAATCGGCGGGAATGATACCTATCCTAAGGTATGTGTAAATGTCTTGGTACCACTGATCATTTGGACCAACGATTTCGCACACAAATTCTGACTCTGGTACCTTGAATGCTGGTACGAGAAGCTGCTCTACCAAGAAGTCGTATTTTGGAACATTTTGAGGGATCTCTAAGAGTGATCCAATAGTTGCCATTGCGTCTGCTGCTCTGTTGTTGGTTCTTGGTACTTGCTCGAATGTGATGTCAACAAAAGATTCCTTGAGATTTTCCACCAGCCTTTTGTATGGAGTTAGCTTATCATCCTTTGTTTGGTACTCATTGTTCACTTGATTTATGATAAGCTGTGAATCTCCATATACCTTCAATGTCATAATGTTCCACTGTACTGCTATCCTGAGACCTATAGTTAAAGCCTCGTATTTTGCAATGTTGTTGGTACAAGGGAATGCTAGTTTGTATGATCTTGGTATACAATCCCCTTGTGGAGTGATGAAGAAGATACCAGCTCCGGACCCATGTTGTGTGTAGGAGCCATCAAAGTATAGTTTCCAATGAGTAGCTATGTCAATGTTGAAAATGGATTCATCTGGAAATTCTGAAACAAGTGGGTTCTCTGCATAGATAGGTGCGTCTGCCAGTTGGTCTGCAATGACCTGTCCCTTGATTGCCTTGCGCTCCACATACTCAATGTCATATTCTGATAATATCATTACCCACTTAGCCATTCTTCCCGTAAGCATTGCCTTTGAAAGAAGATACTTTAAGGGATCAATTTTAGCTATGAGTTTGATCTTGTGTGCCAACATGTAGTGTCTAAATTTTTGGGATGCAAACACCACTGCTAGGCAAGCTTTTTCAATGAATGTATAGTTTAACTCATGGCCCACCATTGTACGGCTGATGTAGTAGATGGCTCTTTCTGTTCCATTTTCATCATGTTGTGCTAGGAGAGCACCAAGGGCTGCTGCAGTTGCTGAGATATAAAGGATCAATGGTTTGTTCTGAATTGGAGGCCTTAGTACTGGAGGTGTTAACAGATATTCCTTGATTTTGTTGAAGGCTTGTTCACATTTGTCATCCCATTTGTACGTTACCCCCTTGTGGAGTAAGTGAGAGTAAGGGATTTGTTTGTCTGCTAATTGTGCTATGAACCTGCGAATTGACTGAAGCCTGCCTTGGAGACCTCTCAGTTGTTTCAATGTCCTAGGAGCTTCCATTTCAAGTATTGCTTTCACCTTTGCCGGATCAATCTCAATGCCTCTCATTGACACTATGTAGCCCAACAACTTTCCTGATTGTACGCCAAAGACACACTTCTTGGGATTCAAACAAACCTTGTATTCTTCTAGTCTGTCAAAGATAGCACTCAAGACTGATATATGATCCTTCCTCTTTTTGGATTTTCCCAAGATGTCATCGACATAGTCCTCAACTATTTTGTGGATCATGTCATGGAATATTAGTGTCATGGCCCTTTGGTATGTGGCCCCGACATTCTTTAAGCCGAATGGCATTACGTTCCAGCAGTATGTGCCCCAAGGACAAGTGAAAGATGTTTTATGTTGGTCTTCCTCTGCAATTCTTATCTGATTATAGCCTGAAAATCCATCCATCAAGGAAAGCATCTCATGCCCCGCGGTCATGTCTACAATCATATCAATGTTAGGCAACGGAAAATCATCTTTTGGGCAAGCCTTGTTCAAGTCCCTAAAGTCCGTACAGATTCTTATGCCCCCAGTTGGTTTTGAAACCGGTACTAGATTGGAGACCCACTCAGGGTAGGCGATCGTTCGTATGAATCCCACATCTAGTAGTTTCTGGAGTTCCATCTTGACTAATAGAGCAATCTGTGGGTGCATCTTTCTCAACTTCTGTTTTACAGGTTTAGCTTCAGGATAGACTGCCAAGTGATGAACCACTACCTCTGGATCCAATCCTGGCATATCAGCATAGGTCCACGCAAAATTTATCTTCCTCTCCTTTAAGAAGGTAGCCAACTCCTCCTGTTCTTTGCATAATAATGACTCAGCGTAGAATGTAATATGAGGAGTTTCTTGTGTTCCCAGATTGATGGGGTTGCACTTTTCTGCTAGCATAGCTGACTTTTCTTGGTGTATAGCTGTAAGAGGAAGATTGAATCCCCCATCCTCAGGCGCCTCAGAGAGGTTTTCACCATTGGATGCGTCCTTTCTTTTTACTTTTTCAGAGTCGGAGAGTGCCACAAGGTGGTTTTCACTCAAGGACTTGGAGATTATTCTCAATTTTTTATTTTTGCGACTGAGGGATTCAATCGTTTCTCCATAGTATGCATGTGTATCCAGCTCTATGATAAAACCTGCCTTATGATCCCCACATGGAATGTCATCCCTAAGTCCCATGAATTCCGAGAGCGCCTTATCGTTTTCAAACATGTCAAGAATTGGTGGTCCTCGTTGGTCGTAATCAATCAGTTGGGGATAGACTAATCGGATTTCATTGCTTTGGTTTTCAGACTCATAAGACAAGGTGCTAATCATAAGGACATTAGTATCCTCAAACAGCAAAGGTAATCCTATTTCTGGTGACTCAGTTAAATCAGTGGGCATTCCTAAAGTCATGGAGGATTTTGGAGTAGCTACAGATTCCTGAGGAGGCGTTCGGTTCCGTCTATCCTGGGCACCTCGACCAAGTACAGTTACCTTAGGAGTAGGATGACCAATGCCAAGATTTTTTATTTGCTTCTCAGGTATAATGGGTATTACACGCCCGTTATTATCTTGGCCTAACCCTTGGTTCCGGTTATAGCCCATCAAGAGCATCATCTTCATACCTTTGTTTCGTTCATCCATAGGCAATTCAACTGCTGGTATATCATCTCGATAGAGGAGATGAGATAGGTCCCCCTCTAATGTTTCCTGACCAAGATCTCCTGCACTTGTGAAGGTAGGGTTTCGTTCATAGGAGCCTTGAGATGTTGAAGCTTCTTGTGATTGTGGTCGTCCTCTTGATCTAGGAGATTGTGGTAGCTCTCCTACTACAAAAGCATTCTTAGGCATTGAATAGTTTCCACAACCATCATCTTGTATTATGACTTTGATATCAGAAAAGGTGGGGATGGCGGGGGTGGAGGGTGTCTCTGTCACAGAAGTGAGAGTGGCGGGATCCACGTAAGGTGTTGATGGGCCTTCATCGTTCTTGGGTACTTGCGGGATCTTGTAGTATTTTGCCTCTAGATTTTTGCAGTAGGCAAATGGCTCAGGATCTCCATGGATAGTAACCTCTTGACCTTCATGTGTGAATTTCACACATTGATGAAAGGTTGAAGCTACAGCTTGCATTGCATGTATCCATGGTCGCCCTAGGAGAATGTTGTATGGTAAATCGAGGTCCAAGACCTGACAGTTGGTTTGCATGATGGCGGGTCCAACCTGGACAGGAAGCTGAATGGTGCCTTGGGATACCCTTTCCTGGTCATCGTATGCTCTTATTGTGATGCCTTTTCCTTTGTCAATTGAATCCTCTGAAATGTTCAAATTCTTTAGAAGCTTTAAGGAGCAAATATTTAAGCCTGCACCTCCATCCACCAAGACTCTCTTGACTTTCTTTTTATTTACGTACACCTCCAGATGAAGTGCACGGTTGTGAGATGGTTGTGTGGGGAAGTCTTGTTCAGAAAATGTAAGAATGTTAGGTGTGGTGATACTTGCGACCATAGCTTGGAATTGTTCTGTATCTAGATCTGCGGGGACAGTAGATGACGCCAAAGCTTCTTCTAGAATCTTTTTGTGTGCAGATGAGATTTTGAGTAACTCCATGATGGAGATATGTGCAGGGGTTCTTTTCAATTGATCCAAGACATTATAGCCACTAGGGTTAGACCTTGGATTGGATGTGGAATTTCTACTTGGTTGGGATGGTGCTACAATGGTAACCTTTCCACCTCTTGTGGTGACTCCACAATCGGCTTGGGCCCCTTTGATGGTGATGACTCCACAAAACTCATCTAAACAAGCGACAACACCCTCGTATGTGTGGTTGACATTTTTATAAGCCCCTTTTCCTTTGTCTTGATCTTTGTTTCCTTTGTTGCCATGATTCGGCATCGGATTCGTGTAAATCTTGAGATCTTTGTTTCCTGATGGTGCTTCCACATCTATGATTTTGTCATCTATGAGGTCTTGAATTAGATTTTTGAGCCTCATGCAGTTGTTTGTCGTGTGTCCCTTGAGTTTGTGGAAGTCGCAAAGATAATTCTCATTATACCATGGTGGCTTGACCGATGGTTCTTGATAATTATTATGTGTAGGGACCGTTATCAATTTTTCATCTACCAATCTTTTCATGATTGCTTCAGCAGGTTCCCCAAGGAGTGTGTATTTTCGTTTGGGGAAGAACTTGTTTCGCTGTGGTCCTCCCTGATTATCAATGTTGTTTGTGTTTTGGTTATGGGATGGTTGGACCACAGTATTGACTTGTCGATTGCTTTGATTGGTATTTTGGTGTTGTTGTTGTTGGGATGGTGGATTGTTCTTCCGTGGGGCACTAATGACAACTTTGGCGTCAACGACACCATCATTGGTTACATTACGATTCTTTGCCCATGTTCGTGGTTTGTCATGATAATTGGATGATGAGCGGCCTTCTTGATATGATGAAGTTTCTCCCTGTGTGGCAAGGGCTCGTTCGATATTGAGCGCCCTAGGGATCAACTGGTCGTAAGTGGTGATGTTTTGCACTTTGAGGTGGAAGGCCAAGGGCCCATCAAGATTCGCAATGATAGTTCCCACTTGTTGCTCTTCAGGCATGGACCACTTGCTTTGATTAGCTTTGGATCGCCATCGTTGTAAGAAAGCACCGAATGATTCATTTTTTCCCTTGTTTGAGAGATGATAATTCCTGTAAGCTAACCTCCATGGGAGTGTTGAAGGAATAATTATGTATGAAGGCATCTATGATTTCCTGGAATTTTTTGATTCCAGAAAGTCGAGAAAACCAATCAATAGCATTTCCAGCCAAGCTTCTTGGGAATAATCTCATCAAGTACGTTTCGTCGTAAGCCACCTCCATGCAATGTACTTGGAATTCCCTGATGTGATCTTCAGGGTTACCCGTTCCACGATATTTGTCAAATTTAGGGATCTCAAACCCTTTTGGGAACGGTTTCATTTCTACGCTCCTATCAAATGGATAAGGGCATAGGTTTTTTTGTGGTTTTGGTGTCCTTCCTGATTGAAGGTCAAGCACTTGTTGTGACAGAAATTTTATTTGTGCGGTGACATCCAATTGTGGATCAGGAGGTGGAATGAAGGTGTTATGGGGGGGTGGAGTGGGTGTTTGAATGGGTGGAATGTTTTCTTGTTGTGCCATGTATGCTTTCAACAATGCTTGTTGTTGATCTTGTTGTTGTTGCGCTAATAGAGCTTGTTGTTGTGCTTGTTGTTGTTGGTCCAACAATGCTTGTTGTTGATCAGCTAGGGCTTGTGTGCTGCTTCTTGTTGCTCTTGGTATTGCTCTAATGCTTGCTGATATGCGAGTTGTTGGGCTGCTTGTTGTTGTGCGAAGTACTGCGCTTGTGCTTGCACTCGTGCTTGGGCATCTTGGGCATCTTTTGCAGCTTGAGCTTGAGCAGCTTGTGCAGCTTGTGCTTGTGCTTGACTTGAGCAGCTTGTGCAGCTTGTTGTGCAGCAGCTTGTGCAGCAGCTTGTGCAGCTTGTGTAGCTCGTTGTTGTTGTTGCAACAAAGCTTGGGTTGTGCCGCTTGTTGTGCTTGTTGTTGTTGCAGTGATGTTTGAGCTTGATTTTGCTGTGAAGCTTGAGAAGCGTGCGTGGCTATAGGCGCTTGCTGAATTGTTTGATATTGTTGGAGCAATTGTTGGTATGCTTTGAATGCAGCATTGTAATGGCTTACTTGGCTTGGTCGCAATGGTGGTGGTGGTGGGATTGGAATTGTGTTGGATGGAGTGGTGAGAGTTTGAGATGCGCTTAGAGCGATGGTGGTGGTGGGAGGTTGCGATGTAAGGGGTGTGATGGGGGTAGTGGAAGTTTGAGGTATAGTGGATGTAGTGGTTGGAGTGAATGTGGTGATAGGTGCATTTGGGATGGGTGAAGTGATAGGAATGGTGGGACTAGGTGAAGTGGTAGGAATGGTAGAGATGAGCGAAATAGTGGGTCTTTGAGAGACCATATTTTGATTAGCTATCATGCGTTGGTTTGATGTGGATGGTGTGTTTGAAAGATGTGATGTACCCCCTTGGTTGGATGAATTGATTTGGATGGGGCGATTTATGTTAGGGAAAGGTGGAAATTTAGGTAAAGGGGAGATCCCTAAACCAAAATATGGTGTTGACGTGGTGGGAGGTGTGAATGGTTTGAATGGTGGAAAATTTTCTTGTGCAAATGAAGAGACAAATCCGTAAGGTCTCTCTATTTCGGATGAGCTTGCTTGTACCAAAGGTCTAGACACTTGCGTGTCAAGAGAAAATGATGAGGTGGTATGGTAAGGAACCTCAGATGTATCGATAAATCCAAGTGGGTTGTAAAGTGGATTTTGATGCGTGTTGAAGAGGGTATCATCCTCATTGATAGTAGGTTCTATGGTGGTAATGGAGGTGGTCGATTGTGGAAGGGTGTTTTGGTCATTTGGTACAAGAAGCGCATCCTCAACAGTGTTGAGAATTGATGGATTTATTTTAGTCATTGCGCGAAGAAACTTTTGTAGTTTTGGTTGTTTGAGCATCTCAAGAACTTCTTCCTCACTTAGTTCTGTTGGTGTGATGTCTTCCACCAAGACCTCTTTTTGTGGATCGTGTGTAGTGATAGTGAGGTCTGGAAGTGGTGTGTTTTGGATTTCTGGAATGTTTTGGCTTAGATCACTTGTGGTTGATGTTTCTTGATTTAACTCCATGTTCCTCTTGTGTTGTGATCTTGTTTGAACCATAAAAGAGCAAACTAGGATGTGTAAAAGATCAAAGATGTGAAGATGAAAGGTGTATGATATATGGATGAGAATGGAAGTTTTGAATTTGTATTGAAAATCTTGATGTGATGCTAGGTACTTTGGGTTTGCTTTGATTGATGTTTGTTTGATGTTTAGACTTTGAATTCTATCTTTTGAATGTTGATGTTTGAGCAAGAGATATCCCCAAGATGTTTGGATGATGATCTAAAAAAGATAACTAATGCTCATAAAGGATAATTTGATTTAGGAGTGAGAATAGGATGTGTCTACTCACAAGCTAACCAAAAGATAATCCAAATTAGTGATGGGAGAAGGATGCATCTATCCACCATTAATTTGAACAAAGTGATAATTCAACTAAGCATGTGCAAAAGGATTCATTCACACACACTTGAGTTGAACAAGTTTGATGTTTGATGTTTGAAGAATTCAAAGTCTCATGTTTGAAAAGTTTTGATGTCTACCAAAGGAGCCTAGCATAGTTGTGTCAAGATTTTCTCAAAATGTTGGTGAGATGTTTATGGTTGATGATGTTTTTGATGGATGAATGTTTGTTTTGATCTTAGAATGACCCTAGTTTAGACTTTTGTTTAACAAGACCAAGGTATTGAAGAACATGTTATGCCCTAAGCAAGGTATCCAATCCCTTGAAACAATCTTGGATTTTGTGTGTAGTAAAATGAATATAAAGTGGGGTTGTCTCTTGAAGCATGTCTATAGAAATTAGCCAACAACTTTTCTCTAAAATCATATAACCTTTTGAGTCTTTGTTGATGTTGTTTTGGGCTAAGTTTCTTTTTCTTGGGTTTTTGTATCTTGACCTTGTGAGAAATCATTGAAAAGACATGTGTGGGGCTCAATTGCTTATCTTTGCTTTTAATGACTTCTTTTTACCAAATACACTTTCTTGATTATGTTTCAAACTAAAGATGTCCTATGTCAAAATTCCTTTTCTTCCCACAAAGTGTTGTGTGGGAGTTCCAAGAAATTGAGGCAAAGGGATTTCCTAGGTTAACCCTAGTTAGAGCAAATGACGATATAAATTCAAGTGCTGAGAAACCTCTAAGGACATAATCCCAAGGGAAAGCAACAACACTTAAATTTGTCAAAAGGTATTTGCTCTATCAAAAGGGGTTTGAAATTTGCATGATCATGTTTAAGTGTTTGTTTTCCAATGTTTACGAACAAGCATGTGTTTTTGTAACCCAAAAGCATGTACAATCCTATGGATGTGTAAGACAATATTTGTTGGATTCCCACTTGGACAAGTCCAGCTACGCTTATCTCTAGCGGATGGTTAGATGCTTGACCCCACTGGCTCCCCTCCACGGCTCATTAACGTCAATCGGGGCAGCCAAGCATCAACACCCATGAAACTCCCATGGCATGCTTCCATCTCTACTAGAAGACCGTAAAAAGTGTGGGGTGGCTTCAGAATGGCCGTTCTTGCACCAACAAATAGATAAAGGATTTTGGAAAATTCTAGCACATGGGTTCTAGTAAGGACTTTCCGTCAGAGGAGTTGACCCAACGTGGCAAGAGTCCCTCAGATCCATCTTGTCGAGTCAACCGCGTGATATTGGCGTTTCTTCCAATATCCACATTTATATCCCGGCTTGGAAATACTCTTGGCTTTAGAGTGTTACCGGTTGAGCCATTCCCTTGGGTGATTACTTTTTCCCACAAGGCGGGCCCTCTAAGATAAACAAAAGCGAATGAAGAACAATATTCGTAACTTTCGTAAATCGCACGTCATGGACGTCCCTTTTCTCAATGGCTTTAGTCTAAGTAAGCCCTCACAAACAAACAAAACTACACTTGTTCTTTTTAAACCCTCAAAGCAATGATGATTTCGTTTTAAAGCACCAAATGAAGTGTGAGAAATTGCCTTGTTCAATTGTTAATCCAATAAACCAAATCTAGTAAGTTGTGATCCTAAAGTTCATTTTAGCCTTTGCAAGAAATGAAAAAGGTTCTTTTTAAGCCCAATTGAAAACTAGTGTCCTAAGAAGGAGAAGGATGACAAATTCTTTGAAGAAGTGTTAAACAAACACTTAAGTGTTAAACAAACACTTAAGTGTTAAAAAACACTTTGATTAGACAAAATATCATCCTCATGCTCCTCTTTATTTTGATTTTGATTTCCAACCTACAAAAGTGATCAAAATGTTAGATGAGATCAAAAGAAACAAAAGGATATAGGGGTTAGACAAACCATTTACCAAAACACCCTAAAACTTAGCCAAGTTATCATGTGTTTTTACTTTAGATGCAAATTTGAAAATTTTAACTAATTTATAGTTAAGAAACACTTACACCATTGGATAGCTTACGAAATTCTACCCTATTTAAAAAAAAAAAGCATAAAAAAAAGACCTTCATATGACCAAGATATGGTCATTTTAAAACTGACTCATGGGCACTAAAACAGTGACCAGAAGCGCTATAACAGTGACCAGAAGTGCTATAACAGTGACCAGAAGCGCTATAATATTGACCAGACGCGCTATAATAGTGACCAGAAGTGCTATAACAGTGACCAGACGCGCTATAACAGTGACCAGACGTGCTAAAAGACTGTTCAAGAGCGCTATAACAGTGACCAGACACACTAAAAGACTGTCCAAGAGCGCTATAACAGTGACCAGACACGCTATAACAGTGACCAGACGCGCTAAAACGAGGATTTATGAACAAAACTGTAAAAAATGGCAAATTTTTTTTAAAAATGTGTTAGAATTTGTTGATCAGCCCTCCTTCTAGCGCCAATATGTGAACCATTTGAATCTAGACCTTGCACAAACACAATAAACATGCAAACAATTAGATCAAACACAAGGTTAGAAACAAATGATTCCTCAAGAAATCCATTTGAAATTTGCAAAAGATAAGAAATGAAAATGAAGAACACAAATGAAACAATTAAATCCTATCTAATGCAAGCAAACTCTTGATCTCTTGAGGGAGTTGGTGCAAATAGGTGTGTGGAGCTTTTCCCTTTCCCAACTCCTTGAATGAAAATGTTGATTGAAGATGATTGATCCACTTGATAAGTCCCTCAATGAGCTCCAAAATCTGCAATAAACTAGTTAAGAAGATGGATGGAATTTGAGAGATATTTGTGCATAATAACTTTGCATAATTGTGGATGATAAAATGCATGGTGAAGCATTCTATTTATAGAATGTTGAAATGGAAACAAAGCCAAAATAGAGCAATGTGGGACAAAGATTTGGCCAATGGCAAAATGCCACTTGTCCAAATGTGATTGGATGAGGAATGAGCAAGTTTTGACAAATGTGCCAATAAATGCATTTTTGAATTTGAATTTTGAGAAAAGACATGTAAGAGGGGGAAAGAAAATTGCATTGAATGCCACTTGGCTCAAGGCAAGGACATGTAAGAAGAAGTAAATGCCTTGTTGGAAGGACTTGTAAGAGAGAGTAAATGACATGTTGGAAGGACATGTCATTCAAATTTTGAATTTGAAATAGAAGAATATTCCTCCAAAAGATGCTTTGTTGAGGGAAAATGAAGATTTAATAAATCAATAAATTGATTTATTTGTGCAAGTGGAGATATCTAGAGAATGCAAGTGGGGGAGATTAGTATTTAATCATGGTTAGATTAAATAAATGATGATTATGTTAGTTTAATGATGATTAGGTGAGTTGACTTATTTTGACTTAGATTTTTGGATTAATTTAAATCAAACAAGAGAGGAAATGATTTAATGAGTTTAATTAAATAAACATGTTTTGATTATTTAATTAAAGAGATTGAAGTAAGATTAAATTAAATAAGATTTTAATTTATTCAATTTAATAAATAGACTTTAGAGATTTAATTAAATTTAATTAATTATTTAATTAAAATAGGGATAGAGAATGATTTAAGAGACTTAATTAAACACATGATTTGTTTAATTAAGAGAAGAAAACAAATGAATTTAATCAAATAAATATATTCAATTAAATGGTTAGGTCAGGGAATGATTTAGGATGAAATGATGTTAGTAGATCAGAGTTAGATGCGCAATGTCAACTTGTACATTTTGCATGTCTACAGTAGCCATCGAGATCTTCAAAGGCAAGCTTCTCAAGTTGGGAAAGGTATGTAGCCAAGAGGAACATCAAGCATTCATTCTATTATGTCAAAAATATAGTGATGTTTTTTCTTGGGAATACAAGGATTTAAGAGGTTTTAACCCTGAACTAGCCCAACATACCATCGAGCTTGAACCCAATGCAAAGCCAGTAAGGCAGAAGCAAAGACCGCTTAATCCTAAGTTAGAACACCTTATGAAGGCTAAATTGAATAAACTAGTTGAAAGCGGTATTATTTTTCCTATCAAGCACACCTCTTGGGTGTCAAATTTAGTGTCAGTCAGGAAGAAGAGTGGGGAAATCAGATTATTTGTTGATTTCTGAGATCTGAATAGAGCATCATTGAAGGACCATTAGCCACTCCCTTCCATGGAGCAAATTTTACAAGTAGTTTCTGGTTCTGACAGATTTTCTTTGTTAGATGGTTACTCTGGTTACAACCAGATTCTAGTTAAGCAAGAGGATCAATTCAAAACAGCATTTACAACCAAGTGGGGCACGATGGACTACAAGAAGATGCTTTTTGGCTTAACAAATGCCAGAGCAACTTTCCAGCGTGCTATGGATATGGCCTTTCATGGCCTTATGAACATGTTTGTTCTGGTATATTTAGATGATATTACTGTTTTTTCCAGAAATGCTAATGAACACTTGGATCATTTAGAATAGATTTTTCAGAGGTGCAAAGAGTTCGGAGTATCTCTCAATCCAAAGCAGTGTATATTTTCAGTGCACAAAGGCAAACTGCTTGGACACATTGTTTCAAAGTAAGGTATTTCAATTGATCCTGAAAGAGTTTCCGCAATTCTTGAATTGCCATTACCAGCTCACAAGAAAGGCTTGCAAATCTTTCTTGGGAGAATAAATTTCGTGAGGAGGTTCATCCCAAATATTGCAGCCTTGCACAGCCTCTCACTTCTATGCTAAAGAAGAATATGCCATTCAGTTGGACCAGGGAAGGCAAGAGGAGCTTCGAGCAGATCAAGGAAGCGCTCGCAGCCGCTCCTAATCTCATTAATCCAAACTTTGACAAAGATTTTATTCTATATGCTTTTGGAGGAGTAGATACAGTTTCAGCTATGCTATGCCAGCAAAACAATGAAGGCTTGGAGCAGCCTGCTGCATTTTTCAGCCAAGTTCTGCACGATTACGAGGTAAAATACTCTTTTGTCAAGAAACATGTCTTTGTTGTTTTAAGAAGTTTAAAGAAGTTCAGACACATGCTGTCCAATAGCAAGATTCATTTATTAGTGGCTCATTCGACTGTTAAGGATTTTTTGCTTAACAAAGATATTAATGATAAGTGTTCCAGTTGGATCACCAAAGTAATGGAGTTCAATGTTGATATAAAAGTAACCAAGCTCATTAGGGGCAAAGGTTTATGTGAACAGATTGCTGGAAATGAGGACAACATCTCAAATGAGGCTAGAAATATAGAAACAATGCTCACTAATGATGTTCTGAGTGTTGTTCAAGCACCTCCTGCCACATGGTTGTAGCAGATGATACATTTTCTACAAACTGGTGAGTGCCCTGAAGGCTTAGATAGAGCAAAAAGAAGGTACTACAGATTACAAGCCATCCCTTATGCAGTTATTGATGCCATTCTTTATAGGAGAGATTTCCAAGGTGTCTTATTACGTTGTATACAGCCTGATCAAGTTGACAAGCTGCTAGCAAAATTTCATGATGGACCTTCAGGAGATCACTTCGCTGCAAGAACAACAGCTCTGAAAATTATGCAAGCTGGTTATTATTGGCCAGATCTGTTTAAAGATGTTATTGCATGGGTCAAAAAGTGTGAGAAATGTGCTTTATTTGCTGGTAAACAAAGGCTTGCACCGCTTCCCCTGCATCTAATTCAGGTAGAACAACCCTTTGCCAAGTGGGGCTTAGATTTTATTGGCCCTATCAATCTGCCCTCAAGTGTGGGTCATAAATGGATTCTTACTGCCATAGATTATTTTACAAAGTGGACCGAAGTTGTTGCTTTAAAAGAAGTGAATGAGACTTGAGTGCTTAATTTCTATTAGGATCTCATATTGAGATTTGGTGTTCCAGATTCGATCATTTCAGATAATGGTTTGGCCTTTATAGGATTGCAGATTTCAGATTGGTCTGTTAGAAATAACATCTATTTGAACACGTCATCAAATTATTATCCACAAGGCAATGGACAGGAGGAATCCACAAATAAGAATCTAATTCGGATAATCAAGAAGACTGTTGAAGATAATCAAAGGACGTGGCACGAAAAGTAGAAGCTAGCCCTTTGGGCTGACAGAATAACTCTTAAAAGAGCCATTGGTTGTTCACCTTTTGTTTTAACTTACGGTAAAGAGGCTAAGTTTCCTATTTCAATTAAGTTACTAGCATTAAGTTATGTTAAAGAACTAGAGTTACTAAATGAACAACCTCTTGAAGTGAGGTTTGCACAGCTGGTCGAGCTCGAAGAAACCAGAAAGGAAGCTCTCCGACAGCTAGAAATACATCAAGCGCAAATGAAGACTACTTTTGACAAGAGGGCGAGGCCTCGTGATTTCATTGTTGGATATCTAGTTTTCAAGTGGAAT
Source organism: Sequoia sempervirens (assembly GCA_007258455.2). Taxonomy (NCBI): domain Eukaryota; kingdom Viridiplantae; phylum Streptophyta; class Pinopsida; order Cupressales; family Cupressaceae; genus Sequoia; species Sequoia sempervirens. The sequence goes on from VDFB02274590.1 coordinate 26,571, forward strand.
AAATTTAAAAGTAGATCTGGACAACATTCCAAGTTCGATGAAATGTGGGATGGGCCTTATGTGATCATAGAATGCAAGGAACACAACACATTCCAACTTTCAAAGATGACTGGCGAGGTGCTATCTATCCCAGTAAATGGGATCCACCTCAAGCACTACCTTTGATATAGGTTATCTCATAGTAGTAGAGTAGTTTGCAAATAAGTGTGTTTCACACATTTAATTTCAGTAATTTTTCTTTCTCTAAGCATTGTTGTGCATTGTTCTATTGGCCATCAGGGCTTGTTAGTTTTACTTTCAGTTCAGTTTTATTTTTCTTGCTACTGTTTGGAGTGTTGTTGTTCAAGTTTCTGAGTTTCAAGAAGGGGAAAAATTGAATCCACACCCAATGAATTGTTTAAAGGCCACTGATCTATGCTTAGCAGGCAAGCATATAGCGGAAATCACCAAAATGTTGCAATTTTTTTGCCTCAGCTCAATTGGTGGAGCTGGTTGAATGTTATTTATCATAAGGTGAAATTGCAGTTAGGTTCAAATGTTGTTTCACATTATTATCATTATTCATTGAGTAACAGTTATACATTTTAAAGGAGAAATAGAGTTTCAGAAATGGAGTTTTCAGAATGCCATTGAGATGTTCTAGAAATGCCAGAAATACAGAATTGAACAAATGAGAAAAATAGCATTTGAAGTGCTTTCTTTCATTTCATAAAAAAACTCATATTTACAAGGCTTCTTTTGATTTCAAGAATTAGATATTACAACATTGCATTTAAATGCATTTTCTTTTCAAATGAAAAGGAAAGAATGGAAATCAAAGATCCACACAAGCCGTGGATGTGACTGTTACAATACATTGCTAATATCACATTGCACTACTGAAGATGCAGAAAATAAAACATATAAGTGACGACATAATCATCATTGCCTGATTATCAACGTTTGATGTTGAATGGTGCACCTTTTCCTTCTTGTGCTCCCTCGACCTGTAAGAGGAAAAGAGGTGGTGTCAGTGGCTCCAATTATGATGTAACCTATATGAGGCACCCACAATAGTACAACCTACTATCAACCATGCATTGAAACAATCAATCAAGTGCAGTGCGAAAGAAATAAGCTGAAGGAGTAATAATAATATCATGATCAACATGTTTTGTTTTTATGCTAACATTGTTTGTTTCCTTATGCAGGTATAGGTAAAGTCACGAAGTTGAACACTATTCGAAGACGAAGCATGTGGAGAAAAATGGGCTCCCACAAGGGTAGAGCTCGGCATGTTGCCCTATTCATTAAAGGGGCTGATTTTAAAAAATACATCATCATATGCATCAAATGAAATGAAATACAACTGAAGGAGTAAAATAGATTTATTCATCAAGTTACTAAACCAACTGTGCATTCATAACGATCAGTTTATTCTTTCTAAAGGCTATAGGTGAACAGTGAGTCTAGTTCACTAAATGAATTCAGTTGAGTACATTTACATCAAATATTGCTGCAAGGTTCATGTTTTGTGTTATCTTGTTGATCGTAATCATATATGTCATGTAATTTTTAGTTCATCGATTCATTCTTTTCACAGTCAAGGATAGTGAATGGGCATACATTATGCCTTAAAGAAGAGTTTTGTTTTGATTTTTATCATGAAAGAGACCAGTTTTTGAAAGAAGTTTGATAAGTGGAACATAAAAATGCATGAAGAGTACCATGTTGCCCAAGATTACAAAGGACAGACAGTGCCTTCGAGTGTTGAATGAATCACTAGTTCCAATTGATTAATACGTAAATACATCATTATGAATTGTAATAATAAAGTGATCATTCCAAAATAATAAGGGAAGAGCAAGCTTTTCCTTTCCAGAAGAAGTTTTGAGGCTTAAAGTATGCACATGAGTTGGTGAGTAGAGGTGGTTCGTGGTGTTGCAATGGTCAATCTAAATCTCTACAAAGTCTAAGAGTAGAAGGAAAAAAATTGATGTGTTGTGGTTAAGGAAAGCCAGAAGAACACTGTTGTGCGTACAGTGAACAAGCATGGAGATAATATACATTGAGGGGTCCTTTTCACAGCAACCAAATACTAGGATGGTTAAAATATTATACCTTGAGTAAGAACTCTACAGAAGTAAATTTAAAAGAGAGATTTTATGTGTGCTAAGAAGGAAACATGAATTTAGGCAATACAGTTAGCATATATGATTCCAGTCTTCTAAAGACTTATGGCCGATGTTCATCATTAGTATCTTCTGGTGTTTTTCATCCACAAAGAAGTTATACTGAAAGTACAGTTGCAGTCTTTTAATACTACAAACGAGCTTCGGGAATGGAGAGTGTAAGTGGTCATCCAATGTCTAAGAGGAGGTCTTGTTAAAGATCAGAATTTATTCAACATCTCCATAAAGGAAGCTGGGGAGGTTAGGATTCCATGAGAATCAGGCTATTTCAATTTTGAATCTACCCATATGAGTGTGTTTTCGGGACAGCAGAAATAAAAGATGCTTTGAGACAATCTTCAAGGAGCAGTTTTCTTCATATTAAGGAAGCCTACGGTGGATTTTGAAGTACCGTCACAGAATTTCAAAGAGTGTCACCAACTATTATGGTCCGAGTTATAAATTAAATGCAAAGTGAATATATGTTACCCATTTTTAGGGTTCGAGTTTCAAAATGCAGAGATGACCCATGTAAAGAGAATGCAAGAAAATACAAATGCAACTTTCCTAAGGTGGGTCGACCATCAGAAGAAGAGAGATACAATTTTCCTCAGAGATATACAAATACCCATGTTTCAGGAGTATGAAATAGAACCATTCTCAACTATCTATGATACCACATGTGGGTTTGTTTTCGAAACACAGAAAAATGCAATAATGGAGATAACCGATATTGGGTTTTACATAAAACAGCAATAGAATACAAAAAATGCAGATTTATGTGATGAATCGAGCTTCATGTGAAGAAAATGCAGTTCTCATTCTATTTCCCATGATACCCACAAGCAGATATATCTTTAGTAATACATAATGATCAATTTTTTGTTCTGGGTCGAACCCAAAATCTACAAAGCAAAGCTTTCTATGAATCACATCTGGTGCGGCCTGAACATGGCCAAAATTCATGAGTAAAGAAGAAATTCTTTAAGCCTCAAAATGAAAAAATGTTTAGCAAAGGAAATTACCAGTCCTTGTCCCTGAAAGAGAAACTCTAGCTGCGGTCAGGAGTTCCAGATGGAGTCTAGAAGACAAGTTTTTGAGCTTTTAGAGGATAGCCCAACTCTCAATGTGGGTTGAGTTCACAGAGACATAAGTGTAAGAACAGAAAAAGAAAGACAAGGGGATATTAGAGTGTGTAAAGCCACGGCCTTAAGGCCATAATGAACAAAAGTAAGAAGCCGTGGAGCTATGAGTAAAAGGCTTACCCCTGCATAGTAGAAGAAGCAAAAAACACAGGGTGAGCTCTCTCATAGAGCCTTCAATGGACCTCGAACTCATGGAAGAATGACCCAGCAGACAGAAGTCATAGAAAGTGCAAAGAAAGGTCAAAAATAAGTATGGCAAGGCCGCTGCCTTAAACTCTTTTGCTTTTCTAGAATGAAGAAAAGGAAGCTTCAATACAAAGTGAAAGAATTTTGATACTCTGAAGCAAAGCTTACTTACTGAAAATTCAACTATCTGAAGAAGCATGATGAGTTTCCCAAAGGCACACGAGCTCGAGTTCGACACAATCATGGTGCTATTCTTCCAAACAGAGCTTCTTTCCTTCAAACTCATGGGTGCAAAATGAAATGATTTTTAGGGTTTTGCATTCTTTTCTCATGCCCTAATTCGAGGGACGTCATCATCATCTAGAGTCTTTGGTCAAAGCACATGTTGAATTTCGAATGGAGGTCAAAATGTATAGTCCTTGCATTATAATTTATCAAATTCTGAATGTTGATATTTGAAGGGGGGTCGAAGTTCTTAAGTTGGTCGATATGTTAAGTCTTTTAAGACTTATTTCATGTGCTTAGGTTAGGTTAGGTCTTAATACTTTTCCTTTTGCCTTAGTTAATTTGAAGGGCTTGAATATAGATTATCAATTAAGGGTGAATGGTGAATACTATTTGACCTAGGATCTTTTTGTTCAGGTTCAATTACCTTTTAGGGTTTTTATTTTTTGATTTTAGAGAAATCAATGAGAGTTGAAGATAGAGGAAGATGATGATGTATTTTATTTTTATGATTTTGTGAGAAAATCATAATATTGTAATGGAGAAATAAGGAGCTTTTCTTTTTTGCAAAAGATTTTTAATCTTTAATTGCAAAAAATAGACAAATTGTGCAATCTGCAATCCTGTAAAGCAGAATCGTAAAGCGATATCCTATAAATTGCTTTATGATTTCTTGCTATTTTTAGCAGATTTTTATTGACTTTTCTTCTTGGTCGGATTTGAGTCCTATCTTGGAGAGATAAGATGTTTTTGAGCTTTTAAAGCAAATCCAGCCTATTTTTAGAGGCTTGACAGTGTGATCATAAAAGCAATATGCTTTTTTCTGCTTTTAGGCAATTTTTGAGATAGTTTGAAGGCCTTTTCCTTGAGCTTTTTTCTGATCTCAAATTAGGGTTTCTTGAGAGTTATGTTTTGAAAGACTTAGTCTTTTTTATCTCTCCTCTCTCGGTTCAGATCAGAGTTCCTGCTCATACACATTTTTTTTGAGCTTGTGAACCCATTTTTTGTACTCAGTTTCAGATTATGGCATTCTCCTTCAGTTGAATAAAGACAACATTCCTACTTCCCATTTATGTGTCCTTTTGCAGTTTCAGTTTGATTTTATCTTATGATTTTTGTTTACAGAGTCCGTGTTTTGTCCTTAAACTGTAATTCTTAATGCAGAAAGTTTAGAGTACAGGTTACATGTTGTGCTTCAAGTGAGGTCTTCATGCAAATTATTTATGTATCAATTGTTCATGAGAAGTTGTGAAATACTGCATCTTTCTAAAAGTTGTTTGTGAGGAAGAGATCATAGTCATCATTAAATCATTATCAGGTTTTGAAGTTATCATTTAGACTCAAATTTATTTTCAGATTCATCTTTTTATCCCTTTCCTCAGAAGTAATTTTAGAATAGGACTTATCATTCAGAGAACCAGCTCACTCTGGAGATTCCTTCTTCGTTCAGATCACCCACATCTGAAGAAGGTTTCCATGTTTCAGTAGATTGGTGAATATTGCATTCAACAGGGTGCAAATCTATTGACAACAGTAATATCACAATCTCCTTGAAAAATAGGTCAACAACATGCACAACATCATTAGTATTCTTATAATGAATGAAATGTGCCATTTTAGAAAAAAAAATCAACTATGACCATAATTGAATCATATCTTCTTTGTGTTCTTGGCAATCCCAATATGAAATCCATTCTTATATCTTCCCAAGGTCTCTCTGGTACTGTCAATTTTTTGTACAATCAAGTATTCTGACTACTCTCTTTTACAACTTGACAAATTCTACAACTTTGAACATACTTCTTGACATCCTTATATATTTGCAGCCAAAAATAATGTTCACTCACCAAAGCTACTATCTTGTGCACTCAAAAATGTCCTACTAGTCCTCCATTATGTTTTTCCTTGATCAAATTATCCCTCATTGAACTCCTTCGAATACACAATTGATTTCCTTTGAACAACATATCTTCTTGAATGAAATAATCCAACCATTGGATCTAGTTTGTAACTACTAGTTCCTTACATGCTCTCCAAGCTTCAACAAAATCCACATCATCCTCATACATATGTTTTAGTTCTTCAAATCCCAATACTTCCATTCTTATATATGTCAGCATATTTCTACTCCTACTTAATGCATCTACAACCTTGTTTGACTTTCCCCTCCTATGCTTCAGGGTAAATGTATAACTCTGCAAGAACTCAACCCATATCATATGTCTTTGATTCAACTTTCCTTGGTTGTTCAAGTACTACAAATCTTGATGATCTGTATACAACACAAATTCCTTAGCAAACAATTAATTTCTCCACTTCTTCAAGGCTTGAATTATGGCATAAAATTCTTGATCATAAACTAGATATCTTCTTTTGGCATCATTCAACTTCTCACTAAAATAAGCTATACGTTTTCCTTCTTGACTCAACATTGCTCCTATTGAATTTCCATTTGCATCACAATCAACTTGAAATACTTTTTCAAAATCTAGTAATGATAACACTGGTTGTTCTATCACCTTTTGTTTCAATAATTCAAAACTTCTTTGTGCTCCAAATGTCCACTTAAATTCTTTCCTAACCCCTCTCATTGTCTTTGTCATGGGTGTACAAATGCTACTAAAACTTTTGATAAAATTCTGGTAGAAACTAGCTAATCCATGGAATGATCTTGCTTCTCTAATGTTTGCTAGTGTAGGACAATCAACAATTTCTCTAACCTTTTTAGGGTCTATCTTCAGTTCTTCAGCAAAAATAACAAACCCAAATATACCAACTCTGTCTTCATGAAACTACACTTCTTGATATTAATCAAAATCTTCTCTTCTCTCAACCTCTATAATACTTGTCTAATGTGCCACAAATGTTCTTCTCTTTTCTTACTGAAAATTAGAATATCATCTAGGTAAACAATGACAAAATTTCCCAATAATTTCTTTAGTACCTCAATCATCAATCTCATGAAAGTGCTCAATGCATTATATAATCCAAAAAGCATTTTTGACCACTTATACAATCCTTCATAATAGATAAACATTGCATAATCAAGTCCAAAGGTATTTGGAAGACATGAACAATAAGTATAAGGATAAGGAAGATGAGCACTAGAGACATAAATAATTTTTTGTTGGAGATGAAGTGATGGTATATCTGAAGAAGGAGATATTTCTAGTGGGAACATACAACAAGTTGAAGATGAGGAAATTTGGACCATGTAAGATTATAAGGAAGTTTGATTCATGAAATGCATGTGAAGTAAAGTTATCGCAGACATTGGGTATATCACATATTTTCAATGTTGCAAACATTTATGAGTACCATGAAGGAAAGTCAAGTGATAGTAGTAGTGAAGTGGATTTGAAGTATCAATTAACACATCAAGAACTAGAGGAGATTGAGAAAATTTTGGATACTAGAGCCAGAAGGAGCACTAGAAACAAGCAGTACAAAGAATATCTGGTGAAGTGGAAAAGTAAACCAGTGGAATATTTGTCATGGATAACTTAGGCTGAGGTGGACCGTTTTGGTTTTCCTCTTAGCCTTAGAAAGTGAGGGGCTCACTTTTCTTCCAACCTCAAGTGTCTGATGTAGGAACATCCCTGGTTGTAAAGAAATCCTATATCAACCAAAAACATTTGTTTTCTTGAATTGCATTATGTAGCAGTTTCAATATTTCATTCTACATTTCACCACATTTTCATTTCTCAACTTGTGAAGTAGGATATACCATCTACACATGTAAATCTATCACATATCAATATTTTAGATCATTTTCATTTGTTTATCGAAAGTTATCGCTCTCAGAATTTCATTGTAATTACTAGTCAAAGCATTTGGTGCCGACCTAGTCCAAATTTCTTTGTGCGGACCTATTCCAAATCATGTGGGGCCTAATGGGAAATCATACAAGAATTTTGTGTTTAATGGCCCCATCTATCTTGGAGATTCGCAAGTCATTTTTTTTGCTAAGGATTATCTTTTCATATAAATTTAGATCAACCTTCACACTTGATAATTCATCATGTCATGAACCCTTATGGCTGATGTGGAGCTTTTTTGGATCTTGAGAAACATATTTATAATCATTTTTAATTCATAGGAATTTAGTTATCAAGTTTGAGATAGGTTGGTAGTTAGATTTTTGCATCAACCCTTCAGGGGACTGTAATAAGGCCTTTGGCTAATTGTAATGTTGAATTCCCTTGTGTTAGGCTTATGATCCTTGGATATTCGCCCATGAGGCATATGTTGCATGTAAGAGTGCCAATTCAATAAAGATTCATATTTATAGATCATTTTCTTGTGTTATTTCTGCTATGTTGACTCTAAGATGGATGGTTTGGATTGTTCTTTTTGAACCCTCTATCATGACTACACTACAAGGGTTTAATAGATTGTTTAGTTAGGAACCACCTCTGAATTTTGTGTCCATCACCAAGTTTACTAAGCATTAGTTGGGTCATACACCAACCTCAATGGAAGATCCAAAATGGTGGATCAAGGTTTTAATCCTTTCCTTAGGGGGTAGTTGTGTGTGATTTGATGTTGATTAATTGATTAATTTGATGATGCAAGAATTTTCCTAGGTTAACTATGAAAATGCAATAAATTGAGATAATTTTTGAAAAACACAAAACTAATAAATAGAAACAAAAATTAGGATAGTAGAGGGTAGACATAGAAGAACTTGACATATAAATTTGGGCTTGAGATAGATGGATAAGGGTGCTAGGTTCCCTAGATTGAGAAGAAGGTACCCAAAATTAGACTTCAATTTCTTATTTCTCTTGGTTAGTGCGATCTTCTCTTCTAGACCTAGTGTTGGAACTTTATCTTTCGTTGATAAAATCCACTTTCCTTGAATTCTTAACTTGTAGGGCTTGAATGCTTGAGTGATAAATTAGATCTTCAATCCTCCTTCAATTTATTTTAGATATGTAACCTGCACACATGAAATAGAGGGAAGGGTTGTGCCATATAGAGGCTTTCCTAAGTCAAACCCCATTTTGGTATTTCTACCTCCATAATGGCTATGATGATATAAAAAGAGAGCTTACCCTTGGTCATGCATAGACTAAATGATAAACAAGTCATAAATTGACAATTGTTGCAACTCACCACTTAGATATTCATTCCTTGATGGATTGAAGTCATTGTACTCATCACCTTCAAGGATAAATTGATACTTGATTTGAATTCCTACAAGTTTTAGTACTCACAAAATAAATAGACATGAAACATGAACAAAATCACATGAAAGTATGATGCATTGTTAACAAGATGATTGAATGAAATAATACTACTATAATTCTACTAATTCTACTCTTGATTGCTAAATTGCTCAATTCAAAATGCCAAAATTGCTTCTTAAAGTTGTTAGGATTAAAATGATAAAAATGACTTGTATTTATATGCAATTCTTTAATTTCCCAATAATCAAATATCGATAGTCGACAAATGATTTTGGATTTTTAAATATTAAAATGTCAACACTGAAATATTTTAACTTTAGCCAAAATAGGTTGGAAATGGGTGTTGGATGTCCCAATCTAAACCTATCCTTTTGGGGCCTTAAATATTGATATTAAATATTAAGTCTTTTTTATTCCACTTCTAATGTTTTGAATATTATTATGAAACAAGAAAAATTTTAATACATAATTAGGTCCATGCACATAGGAGGGAGATAAACCCAATTTGAAATTGTCAAGGGTGACAATTTACGATGCTACAATGATAAAATATTGAAATTGCAAAGCAATGATAATATCATAAAAAATTATTGATTTCAACATTCAACAATCACTTTTAATAGAGCATGAGAACAATAAATCCAATAAGATAACAAACACAATTACCTCCACAAAGCCTCATCTTACTCCATTGATTTTAGATATGCTTCAATAGTATGTGGATTTCTCTTCTAATTATCATAACCTTGTGATAGCAAATGGATTGGATGATAGCACGAATTTTCTCAAAATTTATAGATCCTTGATAATTTGGAAGATGGTTAATTTATAGCTTTCACTTGAAATTCATCAACAATAGAGAACAATCAAAAGAATCAATGGATGAAATTGATTGAGAGGACACGAGGAATGTGCAAATTAGACATGTCCTTCTAATGGGCTTGATTGGTGAATTAACTAACTACATGGATGAGTAAGAGTGAGAGTGAGTTTGAGTGAACTGATATACCTTTTTAGTTGACTCACTTGATTGATAAAGGAATTATTTAATTCATGTGCATGATGGAAAAGAAGAGAAAATAAATAAAATATTAATTTTATTTATTTTGAGGAATAAAAAATAGAAAAATAATTTAAATAATTTTATTAATTTATTTAATTGTGGAGGAAATGTTAGCTATAGTGGATAAGAAGAATTAATTAATTTTAAAAATATTTAATTAATGTGAATGAGAGAAAATTGATGAATTAATTATATAATCAAAATTATTTGATTAATGTCATGCGGTAGTTTGGCTAGGGTGGAAAGATTACTATGTGTCACTGAGAGGAATGCTCAAGAAATTCTCTCTCAGGTTGGCACGATTAATGATTGTAAGCAAGACAACATTTAATGCTCATGTGTGCTCACATAGGGTGAGATGACAACATCCTGACGTGCAATTAATGTTGGGTGGGCTACAGATCTCAAGATCACATGTTTTATGGGTGATGTTCGTTGTTTTATTCCCATTCGATGGTGTGGTTTGCATTCTGTTGCATGCAAGGATAGAGATGCTAGTGAGACTCACAGATTTTCACAAGTTATGTCCTTCCTTGGCAACATCTCTCACAAAATATTGAAGTTTTTCTTCAAATATTGGGATCCCTTGGTGTTGGAGGCTACACAATTAATTTTGGGGAGTGAATTTATGGTCTCTTCTAAGAGGTACTGAATGAATTCAGATATTGCATCTCCTTTCATTGCCTCTCTTTTGGACTTGGAGGTTCCCAAGGAAATGATTATCTTGATGGTGCACAAATTGGTAATGGATGATCTGTTAAGCGAGGTGGAAGACGCGTTGATAATTATGGAGCTAGGCATGGGGCTCCCATGACCATGTGATATGAATAGGGTCTTTGTCCCTAGTGGCAAAGTGAAATGGTATCTATTCCTATTGGATATTAAAGAGGAGGCATTGTGGGTGCACAAAAATTGTGCCCTATGTGGGGTTATTTTCTTGAAGTACCATTTATACCTTGAGCCATCGAACAGGGTCAACTGGTGCTGGCATTTCAAGGAGTGTATGTTGGTGAAAGGCATGGAGCTGAAGGAATGATGGTTCGGTGCTATTCTTTTTTAGATGTTGGCTAGTTTTTTTCTTTTGAAAATGTTTCGAGAATGAAGTATGGCTCTCTTTTGGCAAGCGGGTTGAAGTGTTTTGGCTCGACAATGCTCATGGTTGTTTTGGTTGGGCTTCCATGAGCTTTCCTGTATACGCCTTGGGTGTCAAAGAAGGAAGGTGGTGTGGGTGACGACATGAGAGGATACAAATTTTGTCTTTGGTGTAGTCTTGGCTAGGCATTGTGTTATCTGTATCTTCGCATGGTTTGTGTTTGGTCATTTTTGGATGTTTCTCGAGGTTGGGGTTTGGGGGTGGATTTCTATGAAAACTAAATGTATGGGTTTCTTAGCTTAGTTATGACCACTAAGATGACATAATGTAATGTCTTTTTTATATTAATACAATTATATTTATGTACCCAAAAAAATAATTATTTAATTAATGTGAAATGAGAGAAAATGATGAATGGTGTGTTAGCTTAATTAAATAATAAAAAATATTCAATTAATATTGATAGAGGAATCAACAAGAAATAATGAGGTGATGAGACCAAATGTGTTAGTCAAGGAAAGGAAGCTAATATATATATATATATATACATATATGGGTCTATGTAAGATCACGGGGGTCCAAAAAGTGGCAATGTGAAAAAAAGGCATTTTTAACTTGCTCAAAAACACAAAAATCCGCTTTGAATTATTTTAGGCTCGGGTAGAAAGTACATGGTGCCATAGCAAATAGAAAACCGAAATGGATATCCGTTTAGAAACAGATATCCTTTTAGAAACGGATATCCATTTAGAAACAGATATTCATTATGTTTAGGTTGGTTTTTTCAATTCGGTCAGGTCTAAGACTGACCACATATTTAATTTAATATATTATTAAAATGTTTTTTAATTTAATATTATATAATAATATATTTAGTATATTATAATAATGTTTTAATATACCATACAGATATTTAATTTAATATATTATTATAATGTTTTTTAATTTAATATTATATAATAATATATTTAGTATATTATAATAATGTTTTAATATACCATACAGATATTTAATTTAATATATTATTATAATGTTTTTTAATTTAATATTATATAATAATATATTTAGTATATTATAATAATGTTTTAATATACCATACAGATATTTAATTTAATATATTATTATAATGTTTTTTAATTTAATATTATATAATAATATATTTAATATATTATAATATTATATTATATTATAATACTTATATAGTATTAAATATTATATAACATTATAAAGTTGTAATCTTCTTCTTTTTGGAATGGTCGCCAACGGTCCTATTTCTGTAGAGGAAACTAGGGTTTTTCCTGAGTAGTGTCTTCAGAGCATAGCGACGCAGGGTGTGGCAAGGGCCTTCACTCTAATCAGAAGTGACACCAAGAAGGGATGGGAGGCTACAAAGCAGATGCTAGAGCACCATGGTGGAGAGTCTGTCGTCAATGTTGGAGGCTAGTTTCAAAGGCAGCATGGAGTCTCCAAGCTTGGTGAAGTCAAAGTCGCTAAGGACTGCAAAAAGTCAAGGCTTGAGGAAAACAAGTTGGGGTTCTGTAGGGCAACCAAAAACTCAAGTGGAAGATCTGTTGGGGGGAAAGGAGGAGCTCCTAACTCCTCTATTTCCTCTAAGTCAATCACTCTAGAAATCAATGGAGAGCTAGAGAAAGAATTAATTTTCAATGAAGAAGTTTTTGTTGGGCTAGGGTTGATTGGGAGGTTCAGGGGTTTCTGGCCAAGCCCGTCTGAACTGCACAAGTCGATATCCAATTTCTGGAAGCCTCTACTGGAAGGGTATGTGCAAATCTATCCAATGGCAAAGTTTTTTTTGTTGTTGTTTTAAAAAAAAAAAAAGGCTAGAAATAAGATCCTCTGTGATTATCATTGGGATTGGGAAGAGAAACATGTGTTGATGTTAAAGCCATGGCATCCGACTTTCAACCCAGCTATAGAAGTTTTTGAGAGTGTACCCCTTTGGGTAAGACTTCTTGGCCTCCCCCTATAGTTTTGGTTTGATTCTTTCCTGGAGGCTATTGGCAACTCATTGGGAAACTTCGTAATGGTGGACGAAAAGTCCTCAAGTCTGCTGCACTCGATGTACGTCCAGATTTTGGTAGAAATGAAGGTGTCCAAGGTACCCCCGAAGGAGATTTCGTTAAAATATTTAAAGGGTTGTTGGATACAGCCCTTGGACTATGAAGGGGTACCCTTTAGGTGTAAAATCTGCCACCAAACGGGGCATTTGGCAGTTGAATGTGCCAAAAGTAGATCTAGCAAAGTTGTCTCTTGGTGGAAAGATGCATCCACCCAGCACTACACTGTGGAGAAGCAGGAGGAGAATCATGTGAGCTCTCAACTGAGAGGCCATGAGGAGGAGAGTCGGGCCTTAGAGGAGCCACATCAGGTAGAGAAGTTGCTATTATAGGAGGCTTGAAGTAAGGCAAAGCAACAGGTTCAGACGGCTCCAGCTCAAGAAAGGAATTTTGCTGCAGTTAAGGAAGTAACCTTTAAAACTGGGGCAACAACACCAGAAGTGAAGGAAAATAAGAGTGGTGTGAGATCTCAGTCAAAGGATGCTAGTAAATGGAAGGATGAGGATTAGCATCAGCAAGAAAGTCATGGAAATGGAGCTTGGAAGAGTTCTTAGGCTTCATCTCTAGAGTGGCAGAAGGAGGCTGCAAGGGTTGAGGACGGGTGGCAAACGGTCTTGGGAAAGAAAGCAAAGAAGGAGAAGAAGAAATCCTTTGCTATGGTCCTGTGATCCCAGACAAAAGGAGGAAAAAAGAAAGCTTCAAACCTTTGACCTATTAAAAGGTCTCAAGGCTTTGGATTGTAAACTTTGTAGTTTGTTGTTTCAAATCTACAACATTGTTTCAGATGGTTGAAATTGGGTTTGGGGGTAGCTTTGTGTTTAATTCTATAGGACTTGTTGGGGTTTAGTAGTGTTTATCTTTATATTTTCTTTGGAATCAGCATTGTAATCTTTTTTAATTTTCAATAAAATCAAACCTTTTACAGATCAATATATATATATATATTATATAACATTATATTATAATATACTAAATATATTATAATATTATATTATAAATAAAAATCATCAATGGTGCTACACATCTGCTCCTTCCGCTCGCTCACCTACTAGGAAACCTCACCACTTCACATGGAATCCACTATCCATAGATTAGGGGTTGCACGTTTGTGGTCACAAGGAGTTCACCGAGGATGGGCTTGGCGCTGGGATCATGGATACTCGGGGGATAGGTTTTCTACCCTTTAGGCGTTCTATGGAAGATCACAACCATGACCTCCCTTCGATAGGAAACTTCAAAGACGTCGTTCGATTTTGGGGTCACTTTGGTAGTGGGGGTTTTAGGGAATCAAGCTCGCTATTCCTATTGGGAAAATTTGTCTCAAGCTTGAAATTATATAACGATTTACTGTTGATAGGCTGTATATATATTTATATATATTTCCTAGTTACATTGATAGGTGTATACAATGGCATAAGGGGGGGGAGTGGGATTTGTGTAAACATTTTTTTGTTAACTTTTTTTAGGAAACTTATAGAATGGCTAACATACATTAGATAAATGATACATTGTAAATCTAGACCGTTAATTATTAGGTTTTAGATCTAATGGTGGATATTTTGTTGGCCTATTTTGTCATAGAATGTAATCCTATTTTGGGATGTTGTACTATGGTAGAGAGAGACGGTGATGTATTCTGAGAGTCTGATAGTATTCATGTTGTCTCTTGATCTCTGAGTGGTGATACTCCTATGAGAAGCTTGCTCTGCAAGTATGTTTTAATCTTTTTGTTTTACTGAATAATATATTGGGCGGCTTTTGGAGTGTGGGGTTTTTCTCCCGAAAGGGTTTTCCCCATGTAAATCACTATGTCATGGTATGCATGATATTTATGTTTATTTTTGTTTAACTTTTTGTAAATGTTAAAGATATGTAAAAGTTTTTTATTATTCTACTCTCAAGATTAGTGTAGGAAGTTGTTCTGCTACCTTAGATTCCTTACAAGTGGTATGAGAGCCTGATCACCTTTGGTTTCAGTTGTGGGTTGTTGGGATTTTTGGACTAATCTAGGTTTGAGTGGGAGCTTGTGCAGAAGATACTTTGTGATCTTGTTACAGGAATTTTTAGATGGTGAGTTCATCAGGGAGAATAGACGTGGATAATTTTTTTGGAAATAATTTTGAGATGTGGAAGCTAAAGATGGAGGATTTGTTGATAGATGGAGATCTATGGGATGTAGTTGATGAGAATGTTTCAAGGCCTGTAGATCCTACTCAGGCTGCTCAATATGATGTTATGGACCATAAAGCCAAGGGTCTAATCGGATTGTGCTTGGTAGACTTTGTTTTAATTAATGTCTATGAGGAGACCTCTGCACAAAAATTATGGAAGAAGCTTGGTATCAGTCCAAATCTTTAGTGAACAAGATTTTCTTGAGGAAGAAGTTGTATTCCTTGAGAATGGAAGAGGGTGGACAATCACAGACCACCTGGAAGCATTCAATATGCTCATGGC
>VDFB02274591.1:0-20105 GCA_007258455.2 Sequoia sempervirens
AAAAATAGAAAAATAATTTAAATAATTTTATTAATTTATTTAATTGTGGAGGAAATGTTAGCTATAGTGGATAAGAAGAATTAATTAATTTTAAAAATATTTAATTAATGTGAATGAGAGAAAATTGATGAATTAATTATATAATCAAAATTATTTGATTAATGTCATGCGGTAGTTTGGCTAGGGTGGAAAGATTACTATGTGTCACTGAGAGGAATGCTCAAGAAATTCTCTCTCAGGTTGGCACGATTAATGATTGTAAGCAAGACAACATTTAATGCTCATGTGTGCTCACATAGGGTGAGATGACAACATCCTGACGTGCAATTAATGTTGGGTGGGCTACAGATCTCAAGATCACATGTTTTATGGGTGATGTTCGTTGTTTTATTCCCATTCGATGGTGTGGTTTGCATTCTGTTGCATGCAAGGATAGAGATGCTAGTGAGACTCACAGATTTTCACAAGTTATGTCCTTCCTTGGCAACATCTCTCACAAAATATTGAAGTTTTTCTTCAAATATTGGGATCCCTTGGTGTTGGAGGCTACACAATTAATTTTGGGGAGTGAATTTATGGTCTCTTCTAAGAGGTACTGAATGAATTCAGATATTGCATCTCCTTTCATTGCCTCTCTTTTGGACTTGGAGGTTCCCAAGGAAATGATTATCTTGATGGTGCACAAATTGGTAATGGATGATCTGTTAAGCGAGGTGGAAGACGCGTTGATAATTATGGAGCTAGGCATGGGGCTCCCATGACCATGTGATATGAATAGGGTCTTTGTCCCTAGTGGCAAAGTGAAATGGTATCTATTCCTATTGGATATTAAAGAGGAGGCATTGTGGGTGCACAAAAATTGTGCCCTATGTGGGGTTATTTTCTTGAAGTACCATTTATACCTTGAGCCATCGAACAGGGTCAACTGGTGCTGGCATTTCAAGGAGTGTATGTTGGTGAAAGGCATGGAGCTGAAGGAATGATGGTTCGGTGCTATTCTTTTTTAGATGTTGGCTAGTTTTTTTCTTTTGAAAATGTTTCGAGAATGAAGTATGGCTCTCTTTTGGCAAGCGGGTTGAAGTGTTTTGGCTCGACAATGCTCATGGTTGTTTTGGTTGGGCTTCCATGAGCTTTCCTGTATACGCCTTGGGTGTCAAAGAAGGAAGGTGGTGTGGGTGACGACATGAGAGGATACAAATTTTGTCTTTGGTGTAGTCTTGGCTAGGCATTGTGTTATCTGTATCTTCGCATGGTTTGTGTTTGGTCATTTTTGGATGTTTCTCGAGGTTGGGGTTTGGGGGTGGATTTCTATGAAAACTAAATGTATGGGTTTCTTAGCTTAGTTATGACCACTAAGATGACATAATGTAATTTCTTTTTTATATTAATACAATTATATTTATGTACCCAAAAAAATAATTATTTAATTAATGTGAAATGAGAGAAAATGATGAATGGTGTGTTAGCTTAATTAAATAATAAAAAATATTCAATTAATATTGATAGAGGAATCAACAAGAAATAATGAGGTGATGAGACCAAATGTGTTAGTCAAGGAAAGGAAGCTAATATATATATATATATATACATATATGGGTCTATGTAAGATCACGGGGGTCCAAAAAGTGGCAATGTGAAAAAAAGGCATTTTTAACTTGCTCAAAAACACAAAAATCCGCTTTGAATTATTTTAGGCTCGGGTAGAAAGTACATGGTGCCATAGCAAATAGAAAACCGAAATGGATATCCGTTTAGAAACAGATATCCTTTTAGAAACGGATATCCATTTAGAAACAGATATTCATTATGTTTAGGTTGGTTTTTTCAATTCGGTCAGGTCTAAGACTGACCACATATTTAATTTAATATATTATTAAAATGTTTTTTAATTTAATATTATATAATAATATATTTAGTATATTATAATAATGTTTTAATATACCATACAGATATTTAATTTAATATATTATTATAATGTTTTTTAATTTAATATTATATAATAATATATTTAGTATATTATAATAATGTTTTAATATACCATACAGATATTTAATTTAATATATTATTATAATGTTTTTTAATTTAATATTATATAATAATATATTTAGTATATTATAATAATGTTTTAATATACCATACAGATATTTAATTTAATATATTATTATAATGTTTTTTAATTTAATATTATATAATAATATATTTAATATATTATAATATTATATTATATTATAATACTTATATAGTATTAAATATTATATAACATTATAAAGTTGTAATCTTCTTCTTTTTGGAATGGTCGCCAACGGTCCTATTTCTGTAGAGGAAACTAGGGTTTTTCCTGAGTAGTGTCTTCAGAGCATAGCGACGCAGGGTGTGGCAAGGGCCTTCACTCTAATCAGAAGTGACACCAAGAAGGGATGGGAGGCTACAAAGCAGATGCTAGAGCACCATGGTGGAGAGTCTGTCGTCAATGTTGGAGGCTAGTTTCAAAGGCAGCATGGAGTCTCCAAGCTTGGTGAAGTCAAAGTCGCTAAGGACTGCAAAAAGTCAAGGCTTGAGGAAAACAAGTTGGGGTTCTGTAGGGCAACCAAAAACTCAAGTGGAAGATCTGTTGGGGGGAAAGGAGGAGCTCCTAACTCCTCTATTTCCTCTAAGTCAATCACTCTAGAAATCAATGGAGAGCTAGAGAAAGAATTAATTTTCAATGAAGAAGTTTTTGTTGGGCTAGGGTTGATTGGGAGGTTCAGGGGTTTCTGGCCAAGCCCGTCTGAACTGCACAAGTCGATATCCAATTTCTGGAAGCCTCTACTGGAAGGGTATGTGCAAATCTATCCAATGGCAAAGTTTTTTTTGTTGTTGTTTTAAAAAAAAAAAAAGGCTAGAAATAAGATCCTCTGTGATTATCATTGGGATTGGGAAGAGAAACATGTGTTGATGTTAAAGCCATGGCATCCGACTTTCAACCCAGCTATAGAAGTTTTTGAGAGTGTACCCCTTTGGGTAAGACTTCTTGGCCTCCCCCTATAGTTTTGGTTTGATTCTTTCCTGGAGGCTATTGGCAACTCATTGGGAAACTTCGTAATGGTGGACGAAAAGTCCTCAAGTCTGCTGCACTCGATGTACGTCCAGATTTTGGTAGAAATGAAGGTGTCCAAGGTACCCCCGAAGGAGATTTCGTTAAAATATTTAAAGGGTTGTTGGATACAGCCCTTGGACTATGAAGGGGTACCCTTTAGGTGTAAAATCTGCCACCAAACGGGGCATTTGGCAGTTGAATGTGCCAAAAGTAGATCTAGCAAAGTTGTCTCTTGGTGGAAAGATGCATCCACCCAGCACTACACTGTGGAGAAGCAGGAGGAGAATCATGTGAGCTCTCAACTGAGAGGCCATGAGGAGGAGAGTCGGGCCTTAGAGGAGCCACATCAGGTAGAGAAGTTGCTATTATAGGAGGCTTGAAGTAAGGCAAAGCAACAGGTTCAGACGGCTCCAGCTCAAGAAAGGAATTTTGCTGCAGTTAAGGAAGTAACCTTTAAAACTGGGGCAACAACACCAGAAGTGAAGGAAAATAAGAGTGGTGTGAGATCTCAGTCAAAGGATGCTAGTAAATGGAAGGATGAGGATTAGCATCAGCAAGAAAGTCATGGAAATGGAGCTTGGAAGAGTTCTTAGGCTTCATCTCTAGAGTGGCAGAAGGAGGCTGCAAGGGTTGAGGACGGGTGGCAAACGGTCTTGGGAAAGAAAGCAAAGAAGGAGAAGAAGAAATCCTTTGCTATGGTCCTGTGATCCCAGACAAAAGGAGGAAAAAAGAAAGCTTCAAACCTTTGACCTATTAAAAGGTCTCAAGGCTTTGGATTGTAAACTTTGTAGTTTGTTGTTTCAAATCTACAACATTGTTTCAGATGGTTGAAATTGGGTTTGGGGGTAGCTTTGTGTTTAATTCTATAGGACTTGTTGGGGTTTAGTAGTGTTTATCTTTATATTTTCTTTGGAATCAGCATTGTAATCTTTTTTAATTTTCAATAAAATCAAACCTTTTACAGATCAATATATATATATATATTATATAACATTATATTATAATATACTAAATATATTATAATATTATATTATAAATAAAAATCATCAATGGTGCTACACATCTGCTCCTTCCGCTCGCTCACCTACTAGGAAACCTCACCACTTCACATGGAATCCACTATCCATAGATTAGGGGTTGCACGTTTGTGGTCACAAGGAGTTCACCGAGGATGGGCTTGGCGCTGGGATCATGGATACTCGGGGGATAGGTTTTCTACCCTTTAGGCGTTCTATGGAAGATCACAACCATGACCTCCCTTCGATAGGAAACTTCAAAGACGTCGTTCGATTTTGGGGTCACTTTGGTAGTGGGGGTTTTAGGGAATCAAGCTCGCTATTCCTATTGGGAAAATTTGTCTCAAGCTTGAAATTATATAACGATTTACTGTTGATAGGCTGTATATATATTTATATATATTTCCTAGTTACATTGATAGGTGTATACAATGGCATAAGGGGGGGGAGTGGGATTTGTGTAAACATTTTTTTGTTAACTTTTTTTAGGAAACTTATAGAATGGCTAACATACATTAGATAAATGATACATTGTAAATCTAGACCGTTAATTATTAGGTTTTAGATCTAATGGTGGATATTTTGTTGGCCTATTTTGTCATAGAATGTAATCCTATTTTGGGATGTTGTACTATGGTAGAGAGAGACGGTGATGTATTCTGAGAGTCTGATAGTATTCATGTTGTCTCTTGATCTCTGAGTGGTGATACTCCTATGAGAAGCTTGCTCTGCAAGTATGTTTTAATCTTTTTGTTTTACTGAATAATATATTGGGCGGCTTTTGGAGTGTGGGGTTTTTCTCCCGAAAGGGTTTTCCCCATGTAAATCACTATGTCATGGTATGCATGATATTTATGTTTATTTTTGTTTAACTTTTTGTAAATGTTAAAGATATGTAAAAGTTTTTTATTATTCTACTCTCAAGATTAGTGTAGGAAGTTGTTCTGCTACCTTAGATTCCTTACAAGTGGTATGAGAGCCTGATCACCTTTGGTTTCAGTTGTGGGTTGTTGGGATTTTTGGACTAATCTAGGTTTGAGTGGGAGCTTGTGCAGAAGATACTTTGTGATCTTGTTACAGGAATTTTTAGATGGTGAGTTCATCAGGGAGAATAGACGTGGATAATTTTTTTGGAAATAATTTTGAGATGTGGAAGCTAAAGATGGAGGATTTGTTGATAGATGGAGATCTATGGGATGTAGTTGATGAGAATGTTTCAAGGCCTGTAGATCCTACTCAGGCTGCTCAATATGATGTTATGGACCATAAAGCCAAGGGTCTAATCAGATTGTGCTTGGTAGACTTTGTTTTAATTAATGTCTATGAGGAGACCTCTGCACAAAAATTATGGAAGAAGCTTGGTATCAGTCCAAATCTTTAGTGAACAAGATTTTCTTGAGGAAGAAGTTGTATTCCTTGAGAATGGAAGAGGGTGGACAATCACAGACCACCTGGAAGCATTCAATATGCTCATGGCTTAGTTGGCATCAATTGGTGTCAAAATGGATGAGGAGGAAAATGGTCAAATATTGCTTTGTTCTTTGTCTGATTTGTGGGATTCTCAAGTGTTATGGCTATTGGGAGTACTTCTATAATTTTGAAAACTAAAGATGTGGTGGGTTCTTTTCTTTCTAAAGAGATGAGGAGGAAGGTATCTGTCACTACCAAGGAGGCCCTAAACATTCATGGAAGACCTAAGGAAAAAGGAAAGAAGAATAAGAAGCATGACAAATCCAAGTCTAGGGGGAGATCTAAATCTCCTGGAAAGTCCAAAGTTATTTGTTGAAATTGCGGTAATCCTAGACATGTTCGTAAGGAATGCAAAGAAGAAAAGAAGAAGAAAAATAAGAAATTTGATTCTGATTCTGAGTTCGAGAAGGAAGATGGTGATGCATTGATTAGAGCTTTGGCAACTCGTGCAGGTAATGATGCATGGTTAATTGACTCAGATGCATCTTTCCATATGACCTTTAATAGAGATTGGTTTTCTGAATATGAAAAATTTGATGGAGGTAAGGTGTATTAGGTGATGATTCTCATTTAAATTTTTTTGGTCGTGGTAAAGTTAAAATCACATTTCCTTATGGTATAAAAAGGATTAATGGTGTGTTGCATATCCTTGGATTAGCACGAAATTTGTTATCTAAAAGAAAACTAATAGATTTGGGTGTGCAGGTAGTATTTTCTGATATAGGATGCAAGATGGTTAGAGGTGATATGGTGATTGCTATAGGTGTCAGATATGGCACATTGTATAAGCTAGATGCATGCACTGTTGAGTGCAATAGTACTTATGTGAAAATCAAGTATGTGGAAGAAGTGAAGGTTTCACCTTTAGCAGATGGTCATGGCTTTTGGGTACCCAAGGGTGCTCTTTCTTCTCAAACAAAGTTACCTGCATAGAAAACTATGTTATACCACTAGAGACTTGGCCACATTGGAGAAAAGGGTTTAAGGACCTTGTAAAATAAAAGCCTTGTTGAAGTTTTTTCTAATTGTAATCTTGAATTCAATTTCTATGAGCATTACATTTATAGAAAAAAAAATTGCGTTCAGTTTTACTCAAGTTCTCATAAATCTTGTGGTGTATTGGATCTTATTCATTCTAATGTGTTCGGTCATGTAGATCTGATGGAACCTTTTAAAAATTGTGTTGGTTCCATTTCAAATCTTGCAAAATTTGAATTAATCCCTTAACTTGGGGCTTAGGGTTATGTTTCTCATTGATGTTTAGGGTTTGTGTTGATAAAACCCTTCCAAATTAACCTTGAGTCTGAGGCCTTTTGGAAACCGATGTATTTCATTGTTGACCTTCTGAAGTAGGTTCCTGGTGGTTTAAGTTGTGACTTATGTTATCAAATTCATTCCTTTACCAGCCCCTTGATCCTAGTGGTTTCGGTCGACACCTATGGTCCTATTAAATGTATTGCTTTATTTTAAACCGGGATCAATATCTTTCAAAAATACTTTGTCTAAGTCTAAGCTCAAATTTTAAAAATATTCACTTAAGGTTTTAACCTTAATTGTTATGTCCTTGACCATCGTCTGCCTAGTAGTGGCTCCCTTTTAAAGACTAATATTTGTTGCATGTGCAGATATTAAGTTCTATGTTGACCATTTGATCATCATGAGAAAATCACCATCGTTCCCTCCATGCCCGCTCTATCTCATTTTTCATTATTTTATTCTCGCAGGCTAGCGGCGTAAGCCACGTGTCTTGTACATTGGTGGGCTCGGCCCCTTTGATAAGAATTTTGAGTGGTATTATAGTAAAATCAACAGTGGTCGTTGGATGAGGTGACTTCATCTTGGCCACTCCCTACCACCTCGTCTGATTTTATTTTACATTAAAGAAATGACATGGGCTAGCAAGCGGATTGACACCTGTTTCTTTTTGGAGGGACCCACCTAGCTTTGGAGACTATAAGTGCTTTGTCAAGCGAGAATCGATGGTTGATGGCAGGTGACGTGGGTTAATCCTAACCACTCCCCACTATCTCGTGATGGGCCTACTCGCCTCTTTTTTTTCTCAATGGGGGAGCAAGCGACTGCCATGTGGAATGATCCAAAAGGCTGGCGAGACATTAGTATGGGCTGAATATTAATAAATTTGGCCGGGAGAACATATGGGTTGAACGAGTGCCATTCTTAAATATTTTATTCTAGCACGTGTTCAGGATTTGAGGATTTCTTTTGATTAAGGCCATCAATTCTGTCAAGAAATGGTACATGCAGGAAGGTGACATTAAAATAAGGTAGGGTACGAGCCGATGGTTTGAAATTGAATCATGATCGCTCCTCGTTGTGCTATTGTTATAAGCTACAAGTGGATTGATTCCCATGGGCAAGCGAGTAAACATTACATGACAGGATTTCTTTAATGTTAAGCAGGTGATTAAGTGTGTAGTGATGCAAAGAATCTACAAACTTCAAGGGTACTAATGACCCAAAACACTAACTTGAGAATATCAACTAAACTTTCTACAAAATTCCCTTCTTTTACACTTGATTCCTCATGGCTAAAAGACACCAAATCATCAAATCATGCTTCAAAACTCTTACTAGACCCTTATACACCACCACCATCTTGATTTAGGAAGAAACAAAACAAAAACTCACTATTACAACATTGTTTTATCAGATCCACAATTGCTTGTACTCAAAAACCAAAATTACTAGTAGTAGTCCATATTCATTAAAATTGGGTATATCTCCTAGAATATATTGAGTCTCCACAAACCAATTACATTTCCAAGAACCCATTTTGGCCTACTATAACATACTTCAAACTCAGGGTATGTTGTTTTGAAAAGAATATTAGAAACAATGACTATTCTGTAGCATTTAGGCTTCAAATAGGCCTATTTAACAAAGAAAGTACCCTCTATTTCACTCCAAAAACCAAAAATAACCTTGGGAAAAATTTCAACAAGTTATAAAACTTCAATTTCAACAACTTTGAGAGATTGAAAGATTCAATAATGCACCAAATTGTAAAACCCTCATTCTAGGCCATCTTTGTCTAAGTATAAAAGGGGTTTAATGGTTCAATGCATTCCAAACCTCAAAATTCCTTTCCATAGCTTGAAATAACTTAGGATATGTCTTCCCAAGCTAAAGAAACCATCTTCTAACCTTCTTGAATGCTTTTACAACAATCTTCAACATGGAGCCACCATTGTTATGACAATACTCAGAATTTTTTGTGAGGGAAGCAACAAGAACTTGGTATCCTTCCTTCCCCTACATCTACCAACATACAAAAAACTATAAAACCTTGCATTAAGCTATTCCACTTATCTACAAAGCCTAAATAGGTGGAATAATTGTTAAATTCAAATTAGACTCTCAAAACCCTTGTTTGATGGTTTCAAACCTATTTTCTCTAAATTTACTCTTAAAAGCCTCTAAAATTAATAAAATTTCTTCAAAACTCTTGAAAATTGAAGCTAACACAACACACTATGAACAAAAATCAAGTTTTAGAGCCTAAGAATACTAAACAGTCTGTACAAATACTGAAAATCAAGAAGAAAATGTTGTCTAGCAGAACAAGGTACTTTTATAGAAAAAATTATTTCAAGTTACAATCTACAATGCTTTTCTCACCTTCACAGGGCCTTAAATAGATGTTTACATCATTTAATATAAATTCCCCTTCAACTTAAAACAACCAAACCTTTCCTTTTCATAAATGACTCTTCATCTTCCTTCATTGTTTGCATTTTTACATTTTTGACAATAATTGCAATATTTGCAAATTTTGAAAACTTGACCTCACAATCACCTACAAACCTAATCAAATGACTCAAATACATTAGTAATGACCTCTTTACATGCTTTACATGATTAAAATCAAACTTTACATTAGTGGAGATTCAAATTTTACAAGATTTCTTGATTGAGACATAAAATGCACAAGGTGCTCCTGCACCATGTAGACAGGGTGGATGTAAATCCACATGGGTTTTTATGATTATAAAAAGGAAACAAACACATGTAGTTGATTTATTCACAATAAATTACCTTGATTTTAATTATTTTTCAACTTATCTTGACGGATGATCAATGGTGGAGATTCAAAAATCAAGCGGTTGATTGTCAGCTTGCTTGCACAAGCCTTCTTCTAGCATTAATGCTTGACACACTCAAATTTCTCGATATAATGGGAGTTGATAGCCTTTGTTTCTTCACAATTGCAATCAGAAGCTAAGAAAATCTAAGTTCGTGAAAAGGATGGTGTGAAGTTTCTATAGAGTATTGTGACAAAATTTTCCTGGGTAAGTAGCAATTCATATCTTTTTTATTGCAAACTGTATCTAGGTTAGTTTGTGAGTTCTAAAATCTCAGGGTGGTGAGGGTTTTATATTCTACAATATTTTCATATAATGATAAGAATTGTGAGGATTTGAGTGTTTTATTCTACAAATTCTTTTTAGGGAGAAACCAGTGAGGGGTCTATCTACAATTAAGTGTCTTTGTGTTCCCTTCTTGGTTCTCGATTGAAGATGAGTAAACCCAGTATTTTTTCCAACCTAGTTAGAAGGTCTAGGAGACACAGTCTTCTTGAATCCTTATATGATGCTCTTGAGACCGAAATTGAGGTACCAGGAGCTCCTGAAACACCAAAGGGGAAGAAGAAAACCCATGGAAAGGGTGTGAAGGGTGGTCTCAAGAGCACCTATAACTTGAGAAGCTAGGTTGTTTCAGAAGAATTAGTCAAGTTTAGAAAGAAAAAATCTATTAAGCCTGTGAGAGAAGCAAAGAAAAGGAACAAGTATCACAAGGCTTATCTGGGGAGGCATAACTCTCCCATAGAGGTTTCTAACAACCCTTAAAATGGTGAAGGTGATACTGATCTAGAGTATGGTCATTACCTACTCACTCTGGTGCCACGCGAGGATTGTGATGAAAGAGGAGTAGTAGCTTCTCCAGTTTCAGCATGGACGCAGAGCAAACAAGCATACTCTCATGTTAACGAATCAGAGTAGCGCTTTGACTCTGTTTTTGTTTTTTATGACACCATTGCCACTGCAGCAGGATCGTCCTTCTCAGCATGGGAATCATTTTTTGTCTTTGATGTTGACATGAAATTCTTTTTGGCTGGTGTGAAGGAGAGGTGTTGGACTCTATTTCGTTGAAGGAAAATATGCATTTTCTGGTTAGTATATAAGCTTTTTCCTCGTGTGTTGATGGAGAATCTTCTTTGACTGATGTGGATGAGGAGTTTTGGAGTTGTTGCAACAAAAAATGATGCCTTTTGGAAGGTTGCCTCGTCTTCTTGAATGAATTGTGCAGAGTTTTGTCTTCCCCTATTCTGTAATGATTAAATGTAATCGTATGGGGAATCTCTGAAATTAAGGTGATATAGAATAGTAATAGTGCAAGTTTGACACCATTTTACTCTCCTATGTACTATTTTTCTAGATTATGAATAATATAATCAAGGTTATCTTATTTGTCTCTATTAATTTGAGATGGATGTGTGGCTCTACTCTTGTTTATTAATTCAAAGAATTAATGTAAATGCTTGAATATGGCTATGAATTTATATTAAACTAAGTGCTAGGATGCTAGTAAGAAGTAAAGGTTAAGAGACAATGTTGAAATATTGTAATGTAACATTTCAAAGCTTCATATAATGTCATGTGTGAAAATTATTGTCAAATTATGTGGGTGTTGGTATTGACTCAATTCCAAGGATGAGGCACTGGACTAAGTTAGGTAGTTATGTTGCATTGTGTTGATTAGCTCAGTCATTACCCATTCATTAAATAAAATTCTATAAAACAAGTTATAAAGCTATGAGGTTTTACCATTCTCATGCTCTAAAATTTAATTATGATTGAAAAGTAGCTAACTTCTTTGATATGTTTTACTACTTGAGCATCTCTATGAGAATCATCTATGTATATTGTAGTGTTATTGATACAAATGGCACAATAGTATTATTATGAGAACATTGCTAAGACTACCCTCCTAGGTTTCACAAATCCTGAAGTGAAGAAGTAAGGGCCTCAAAATCCTTACTTGTGTGTTGGCTAATCCTTACCCTTGCTAATTATTGAATTTTGGCAGATTCATAGGTAAGTGGTAAGATCAAGTTTGGTTCCAGAAAAATAACCAACAAGGTGTTCCTTGAATTGGTAAATCCACATATTATGTTTCATTTATTGATGATTATAGTATAAGTACATGGTTATATTTTTTAAAGAGTAAATCTGAAGTTTTCAGTTGATTTAAAGAATTTAAAGTAATGGTTGAGTTGCATACTGGAAAGAGAATAAAATGTTTGAGGACTGATAATGGCAGTGAATTTTTCTCTAATGATTTTGATAGATTCTGTAAATATTTTGGTACTCATAGATAGAATACAACTCTATATTCTCCACAACATAATGGAGTTACAAAAAGAATGAACATGACACTAATGGAGAAGGCTAGGAGTATGTTGAGTGGTGTTGGCCTAGAACAAAGTTTTGGGTTGAAGTTGTTGCCACTACTTGTTACCTGATTAACAGGTCTCCTACATCAACTCTTGTTGATAAGACACCTATAGAGGCATGGTCAGGTCACAAGCCTTCATTAAGACATCTTATATTTTTTGGTTGTGAGGCATATGCACATATTCCAAAACAAGAATCGAACAAAGTTGGAAAAAAAGGCTCTAAAATGTATCTTCATTAGATATAGTTATGGTGTGAAAGGATAAAAGCTTTGGGGTCCTATTGCACAAAAGGTAATATTTAGTAGAAGTGTTATTTTTAGAGAAACTAAGCCTTCTTATGTTACATTGTAGCTAGAACAAAGTAAATAGGAAGATGTGATTCAATTTCCTTCTACACTTGAGAAAATTGAATCGAGGCCCAAGGATAGACAAGAAGTAGAGGAGAGATCATCTAGCTCTGGATTTTTAGAAGAGGAGGAAGAACCTCCAACTCAACTTGTTCGTAGGTCTACAAGGAATAGACAACAACCTAAAAGGTATACACCTGATGATTGGAGATGTATTTTTTCTTTGAATACTAACATGGATGAACCCAAATATGTAGAAGAGGCATTAGGTATGAATGATGCAAAATCCTAGAATATTGCTATGGATGAAGAAATGACATCTTTGAAAAAGAATGATACATGGGATCTTGTACCATTTCCTGAAGGATGAAAACTTGTTGGTTGCAAATGGGTGTTCAAAAAAAAGATTAGTTTAGATGGAGGTATTGAGAAGTAAAAAGAAAGGTTGGTTTCAAAAGGTTACTCTCAAGTTGAGGGTGTTGATTATGGTGAGATATTCTCTCTTGTTGCAAAAATGACATCCATTCACTAACTCATTTGACTGCAAAATTCAACGAAAATGTTCAACGAAATATGTATAATTTGATGTATCGTCGGGTGCTTGTAAAATTTGATGTGTAATTTTCAAAATTTTAAAAGTTTATCCCCGACATTCGTCGAAATTTTGACGAACCTGGGTTTCGTCAAAATTTTGACAAACATGAAAAATAAGAAAAAAATAAAATTGTGGCCAACATAAAGAAAAGTGAGTTCGTTGATTTATTGCGACAGTGTTTTTCTCTACTTGAGACAGTTTGTGGAGAACTAAGGACAATTTTCTTGGAAAAAATCAGAAAAAATTCAAGAAGATATCGCCAGGTTGAGGGTAGTCATTGTCTTTTTGCATAATTCAGTTGTGAAGTCAGATTTGTAGTTCTAGGTTTAAAAATCATATTTTAAAGTAACATCTCATCAAATTTCATTTTTAGAGATTTAGGGTTTTGAGAATTTCATGTCCAGATTTTGTTGTGTGGAATCACCATAAGATCACAACCAAGGAACAGATTCTTGTGACTATAATTATATGATCCATAACTCTATTGGTCATGTGGCACAGTTGTGCTATAACAAATACAAGATGCATTCATGTGTGACCCAAGTTTAATGTGGCTATGTTGTGATAGAAATGGAGGCACTCATATAATGTAGTTAATTCAAGTTGTATAATGTAAGTGTCAATCATCATTGGGTGCATTCAGGTTGTCCCAAGTTTAACAGGATAGGATGTAATTATAGCATGATCGAAGAGTGATTACCTCTTGCTGCAATAAAGAGCCTATAACTCTGGTTGATATGCAGAGTGGTTGTGTTATATCAATTATGTAGTGCATTCAAGCACAACCCATGTTTAATGGGCTATTATAGAGAGTGATCAAGATTTTCTAAACCTTATGAATGTTACTTAAAAGTGTATAGCTTAAACTACAAACCAAGTTTGTTACATACTTGAATACAATCTTGGGTTACCGCAAACTATACTAATGTGATCTGCTAATAACCATTATAGAAAGTATTAAAGCAAGACCCATGCTATATAGGATACATTTCCCTAATTAGGTTTGCATACCTTAATGATCAAACACAAGCTTCCCACACAATCTAGGATACAATCCAAGATCATACCTGACTTTTCAAGACCATTTCAATTTTTAGGCCCAAGATTTAAGGTTGTTTTAGCGAAGCATTGGTAAGGTATGATTGGGGTGGGCTTCCCCTAGGCCTCTATAGAAACATAAACAATAACCTTAGCGGATTAGTGAGGTTGCAATACCAGAAAGATTGAGACATTGTGGCTAATAACAAAATCTTGCAATCTAAAGATTGTAGCCAATAACAAGCACACTATGTAGCTTAGTGACATTTGAAAATGCAATCCACGGTAAGAAGAATGATAGTCACTTGAGATGTGACAGTCAAAAAGAGGCTGAGTAGTGACAAGATAATAAAGCTCAAACCTTGCCGCAGTGATAAAGTGGAATTTTAACAGTGAGTTTCCTTACCCCTTGCTGACCTTAAGGGTTTTTCAAATGCTTTTGATAGTGTTAGACAAGGAAAATGCAATCAAGGAATGATTTTCCAAATGAAGTAATAGTGGTAATCATAGGTTCAATGTTTCTTCTTATCCATTATTAATATAATGGGTTAATTAGAATCATCAAAGATGGGGGAATAGTGAATAATACTTTGTGGACTGTGAAGTAGTGTTAATAAAGTTGAAGGATCTTAAGATCTACAATACCATGAAACAATGAGTCCCCTGTAGTAAGTAGGTAGTCTATAGGGCATAGTTTGATTTTATACAAGGATGCTCATGAAGGAATCTTCAAGTGATGAGCTGATGACTATTTGAGATTGCAGCTGAAGGTGCAATACCAGATCTTGGGGAAGTTAGCAAAGTAGTAAATGTGCAAAAAAATAAAATCGTACACACCAAAAAATTCACAATGTTATCTTGCATAATGCCTTGAGTTTGAAGACAAAAATCTCATTGTGTCTTCATGATGAAAGTGGTGACCTTAATGGTCAATCACTGGCAACCATGATTTTAAAACATGCTATTGTGCTTATGGAGGCAACATTTTAAGCAAGGCAATGAGTGGTGGTTTGGAACAATGGCGGGTATGAAGGACTTGCTTTATATGCATACTATGTAGTCTAGCTTAAGACAACGTTCTTAGAAGAGATTGAAGGTGGATTATGGAACTCAAGGGTTACAATGAAAAAGGATTAAAGCAAAATTGGATATTTAAAATCCGCGATTATGAAGATATTGAAGATGTCACATGCAAAACCCTAGTAGTACGGAGTATTAGATAATCTGGGGGTGCCAAAGAGGATAGTGTGTTGGGAAAATTTGGGAGATCTCCATTTATCTAATTAAAAGGGAAATACATCATTTTATTTATTTTTAATTAAAATAAATCATTCTAAACCCTATAGGATACATTGATGTGACCTTTGAAATTTGAGATTAATAAATATATATCAAGTAAATACTAGATTACAAATAGTAAATAGGGAACAATGTAAGATTTGTTGGCGAGCAAGAATGAGATAAGCAATAATGAATCCTATTCCTCCTTTCACGCACATCTCCTCACCATTCTCTGTCATTCTTTATGGAAACACTTCTCCATTTTGGCTGTCTATGCTTGAAAATAATGTTTTGATGAAGGTTTTAGAGTATGTTTATTAAAATGAAAACTCCATTCTGGTGGACTACACCTGAAAATAAGATTTTGACAAAAGTTTTAGGGTATGTTTATTAAAGTTTAGAGTATTTTGGTAGGCTATATTCTTGATTCTTTAAATGATTTATTCAAATGGATTGTGACTAAATAAATGACTAACTATTTAGTCATTTTTATTTCAATGACTCATAACTTAATTTTAATCAGGGCGGAAGCTAGTAATTTATTTACTCATTTATATTTGAGTTGCAAAAAATGAGCAGAATTTAGTCATTTTTAATTGTTGTGACTAAAAGTTTAGTCACCTAGTCATTTATTTTCCAAATTCTACTAGTGTGTGCTTCCTTGTGCGATTGGGGCTCTCTCGATGTTGAGGGCCCTAGGGATAAACGTCATAAGTGACCGTGCATCTTCAACTAAAAGAGATGAAATCCATTATGACATTAGAGTGATTCGGCTTGGTTCTCCTTAGGAATGGAATCACTTGCTTACTAACACTACTCTGCTCGTTAACTGGAAGTTTGTGATCAGAGTTCAATATTCTAATTTAGAGTCTAGCAGTTTGGAAATCATATTAAAATCTAATTTAATAAGTTTTGGAATTAGCATTTACTAAAGTGTTTTTGGGGTCATTAACTTCAGACTATCTTCTCTTTTGCAGGGGTGGTTGCATGCCAATTTTTTTTGGTGTAAAATATCAGAATTATTAGATTACGTTACCTGTCTATGAATAAAAATTATTGGAGTGTGATTTTGATATTTTTTGAAGATCTAAATAGTCAAGCTTGGTAAAGAAAAATCATGTCAGATAATATTAGTCCAGAACAAAATGAAGAGACATGATAGATTGTGGGCTAGATTGAAAAGAAAGGGTGATGGGAAATGTTATTGTCCTTGCAATAATTGCAAGGGCTTAAAGACAAGACGACTTTTAATCACAACAACTAAGAAACATTGTAGGCAGCATGGTCACGTTGAAGGGGCATGATTATCCATCCATTGGTAAGTTGTTCATTATGTGTTTATATTGATTGAATTTATAGTGTTTATATGGTTTTATTTTATATATATATATATATATAACAATCAGCAATCATGATCATGTTTATTTGTGTCTATCATTATTATAAGGTGGTTACTAGGAAGATGATATGGTTATCGCGGCCCAAGAATGGTTTTACAGCGGATGAACATGGGTGTGAATATCGAAAGATGAAGTTAATGATCCTATGGAAGAAGATGATCATGCAGAAAACACAGTTTAAGATGATGGTACAAATATATTGATCCATGACATATTTAGTGGTAGAGCTAATCATGATGATTGAAATGCCTTTGATGATGTTCATGATTTACCTGTACTTGAGAAGGAATAAGAGCCCCTTTATGAAGGCTCTCAAACAACTCTTCTCTCTGTTGTATTGTTGTTGTTGAACTTGAAGGTTATGAATGGTTTATCAAACATAGCAATCTCACGGATGTTAAGGTATGTCATATATGTCATCTTTTTTCATCTATTTTGGTATTGTTAGTTCATCACTAGTAAATAAAAGGATGAAATATGTACCATTAATATTCTTTCTTTATATTAAAAATTAATTTTTGTTGTAGATTGATTGGTGAATTTTTGTTACCACCATCAAATATTTTACCTCACTCATACCGAGATTTATCTGGCATTATGAAATATATCGGAATGGAGTATCAAGTAATAGATGCATGTCCCAATGATCATATTATATATCATAAATAACAGGAATTTGCAACAGAATGCATGGAATGTCATCTCAGTAGATATCGAATAAATCAACTAACAAAAAAGGTGTCTCGCAAGGTTCTTCATTATATTCCCATTATTCCATGTATGCAACGATTATTTAGGTGCGAAAGCTTAGCACAATTTATGTATTACCATGCAGATAAGTGGAATATTCTTCAAATTCCTGTAGATGGTTCTACATTTGGGGACATGGAGAAAAAATGGGCACACTTTAAAGAAGAACCTCGTAATCTCAGACTTTCATTGGGAGCGGATGATGTCAATCCATTTGGAGAGATGAGATCTATTTACTCGGTGTGGCCTATTTTTTTATCAGCAATAACATTCCTCCATGGATGTCAATAAGAGGAGCTATAATGTTGTAATGGTTCAGTGTTGTTTATCAATTTTCTTTAGCAATAGTAACATCTCATTTGTCTTATTTGTTTGCATAATGACATATTTTCATTCAATAGTCATGTACCTTAATTTGCATATATTGCAGTAAAATGGTTATAATAATTATGTAATGTTTATGTTCATTCAACTAGGTAAGTACCAAGTTAAAGATATGAATGTATATATCAAGCCTCTTATCAACGAGTTACTAAAGTTATGGAATGTCGTCACTATGTATGACGTCTCTAGACCAATAGGACAAATATAATTTCAATTCCATGCAATGCTTGTATGGAAAATTCATGATGCCCTAGGCCTAACACATTTTTGTGGTATGTTATAACGTTCAACTACACTTTAACAATATTTAATTTTATGAAATATATATCATGCATGTTTTTAAAATAATCTATTCATTATATATAATTATAAAAATTGACATATTTAACCCAATTATATATGATCTTGCAAGTCTTCAAATAAAAGGAAAATTTGCATGTCCAATTTGTGGTCCAAAGATGAAATCTCGTTGTTCAACAAGTTTAGGAAGGTAGGTGTTTGATGAGTATAGGCACTTCCTCCATAGAAATCATAAGTATTGAACAAGTATCGAACAAAAGAAAAACATATTTTCAATGGGAAAGAAGAGACTACATCAAAACCATGAAGAATGACACCTCGCCTATGGAAGTTGGAATATAATAGAATTAATCGTCAAGGTTATACATCGGATCAAATTGTTTATCTATCATATATTATATGTTTTGATTTATCTTTTTATATTGTGTTGTGTTTACTCATGTATTGACAATGATTGTCATTGTTAATTTGTTTAACATATTAGCTTCATGGGGTCATCAAGGAGGCATTAATGGATTTGGCTTCCGGGGGTTGAAAGTTATCCCAGACAATTTAGTAGGTTGCCCTACTATGAGCAACTACAAATTGTGCATTTTTTTGATACAATGCATATCGGAAAGAATACAACATAAACGTTATGAAAAATATTGGATGGAAGGCATGACAAAGAAAAAATTGTCAAAATTTGTAGTGACATTCAAGAAGCCAATCATGCAATGAAAAATGTCATTCAATTAAGTAGCGATGGAGACCAAATTAATATAAGTGCCCTTCCTTGGTTATTAATAGAGCAGCAATGCTATAAAAGAATTCATACAAAAAATTCAATTTCCAACAGGATTTGTTGTGAACATAAACAATATACTAACAAAGAAATGTGAATTTGGGTCAGGGATGAAAACGCATGATTGGCATACCTTCATTAAGGTAATTATTATGGTATATTATATACACTTGTATGATATATGTAATTTTTAGTGTATTATGTTTACTACTTTTGGAAAAATAATGAAAAGATCATTTTATAATTGTTGCGGTACGTTCTACCTCTATCTCTCTCAGACAACTTTGACAACAATGTCAAGCAAGTTATATATGATCTTGGAAAATACATGAGGTAAGTAGCGAGATTTGTTCAATTCGTTATATACATCTTATAATTTCCATTTGTTTTACTTGTTATATAATATACTGTATATTTTTGTTAAATATCGTTAAGATATTTGCACCTTGAATCACTTGTAAATGGCTATCATCTAAAGAAATCCATAAAGAAGATATAAATTATTGGAAGAGAAAAATTCCTTGTCTAATGTGTGAAATGCAAAAGTGTCTACCTTTGACATTTTCAATGCACAAGAACACTACATCATACACCAAGTTGAGGAGATTGAATTGTGTGGACTTGTGCACACAAGGTCGATGGATGGTTGAGAGGCACTTGAAATTTTTGAAAGTTTTGGTTGGACAAAAGGCACATCTGAGGGGTTTTATGGTAGAGGATATATGGTATGCAGACCATAGTGTGCAGTAAAATGAATATCTTCTAAGTTTGTAGCAAAGATCCATGTAAGATGTTGGGATCTAGTCACATTAACAAATTGGAAGGAGTACCTAATGGGAAAGGTGAGATTAGAGGAAAGTGAGAGAGATAATTATAGATGGTAATGGAATTAATTTAAGACACATTTTACATATAGTTTTATATATATTATATTTAGTGTTTCAATCTTCAAGCTCATCAATTACCAGTGGTCATTATCATATACTCATTCCTATAGTTTGAATTTCAAATTTTTTTTATACAGTTGGTCAAGAGTGGGATGCACTACATTTGTATGTCACAAACAATATTGATTGGATGATAGTATGGATTGAATGATGTCAACAATCTGGTCATGCATTAACATGGGAAGGTGTGGATTCATTGGTTAAAGAAGCTCATTGTAATGGAAATTCCAATGTTACAC
>VDFB02274592.1:0-27723 GCA_007258455.2 Sequoia sempervirens
GGTCCTTTGGGGTTTGTAAAGTTCTTCATCGTCCATATCATCCATAGTAAGTCAAACATTGTCATCAGATGCAAACAGTCATTTGAACCTCATACAAATCATGAATCAACAATACAAACTATTCAACAAGTCTTCAAAAGAAATCAATCAATTGCCTAATCAGTCAAACATCAAATCAACATCAAACATCAAAACAGTCATGTCATTTGTCTTATACAGGATGTATTCTTCCTGAAAATAGACATTGTGACCATCAAACTTTGTCCTTTGCCTTATATAGGTGGTTACATGATTGAAATTAGAATTGATGTTTTATATGTCATGTTTCTTCTCCTACAACCAGGCATTGCCAAAAAATCAACCTATCGATCAATTATTCAATCAAACATCGGTAAACAATCACTAGGAAATGATCTAAATGGCTATTAACTTTGTTGAATTCATCTTATATTTTTTATTTTCTATTGGTCATGTTACTAGTCACCTTGAGGATGCCCCATGAATGATTTAGAGGAGGAATGATGTCTCATGACTTATT
Organism: Sequoia sempervirens; assembly: GCA_007258455.2. Taxonomy (NCBI): domain Eukaryota; kingdom Viridiplantae; phylum Streptophyta; class Pinopsida; order Cupressales; family Cupressaceae; genus Sequoia; species Sequoia sempervirens. Next base: position 539 of record VDFB02274592.1, read on the forward strand.
TTATTTTGACTAGTGCTTGTGGATTGTCTTGGAAAAAAGACTAAGGCAACATTGCTCTTCGTATGAGTCTGGACATTCCTTGTCTATTGACTATTTTTTTTTCACAAGTGGATAACTTTTCATACCTTGATCTATGTCATACCATGGTGTTTATTGTCCATTTTTCATATTTTTAATGCCTAATGATGATTAAATGCAAAGCCTAGCATCTATCAAGCAAAATATCAATCTTTCTTTGTCTCCACTAAATCCATGCTAACATTTTCCTCTCACTAACATTTTTCTTCATCAATCATTGCATTCATCCACTATCAAATTTTCTTATTGTAATAATTTTTCAATTTTTTGAAAACTCTTTCAAAGTTTGCAAAAAATTTCCAAGGGCGCATAGGCCTATCTCACCTTCACCATGGCACACTGAGGCATATTTTTGAACTAAATTTCTTTGACACAATGCAGTAAACTGCATTGTATCAAAGAGGGGCAAAATGTAGACACTAAAAATTGTCTTTCGCCTACAAACACTATTTTTCTTCATCAATCCCCTTTCCTTCCCTAATAATTAAGTAATTCTAATTATTTGATTATTGTCTAATGTCATATTTATTCTATTAGTTAAATTAATTCATTTCTTTCCTTTTATTTCCTCCTTTTGATTAATTAAATAAATTTTATTTATTTAATTACATCACTAATGTCCCCTTTCCTCCTCAATTAAACAAAGTCTATTATTTATTATTTTATTACTATCATTTTCTACTATAATTAAATAATTATATTAATTATTTAATTATTCATTGGCCCTTTCTTCCATGAATTAAATAAATTCTATTTATTGAATGACTTACTAATTTATCATTTTCTTCCACTTTTGAATTAAATCATTATTTTAATTCAAAAAGTCAACCTTTCCCACTTCTTCTATAGTTAAACAAGAGACGCATTGCATCCTATTCCTACCAGTAGAATTTGTAACTTGTTATTTGTTTAAGAATTGCTTAAAATAGTAGTAATCATTGCATTTACCAATAAATATATATGAGTCTAAATGCATATAAAAGTAAACCTTATATATTATGTCTCTTTATAGACCACTTTGGTTAATACATTACAAATGGTAATAGATAATTATATAATTGTTTGTTGTAGTCATTATTTTGAGTTGAAAATCCTATAACATATTGAAATATTGCAGATTTATTGTGCTTGTTCAAGGTGTCCCACTGATTCTCCTTGTTGAAGATGACAGGCCACGTGCTTTTGGACATTTCTTCCTGCAAAAAATGTTTGAAGGTGGTTATGAGGATATTATTATTTTTTTATGTGATAATCTTTGAATAGACAATGTAGTATAGAAATTGAACATTTAAATTAAGCTAAGTGGTCGTGAAGTATAAACGTACCTGGCCATAGGATCTATAGATCATTCTTCAATACATTATGCACTGGTTATAAGGTTGTTTTGATTCAATTTGAATTGTCCTTTTTTGCAGAAATCTCTTAGGATGAAAACAATTGATGATTTATCATCAATGTATTCTTCATAGGTAATGTTTAATAAATCAGGAAGCAAGAGCTGAATAAAAAATGTCCATGGAACACTCTATTGTTTTCTTTTTGTCGGTTGTCAAATTCACTTTAAGGTAGTGAGAGTAGATATATGGATCTTGTTTTTTGCATTTAATACAATAAGAAGTTTGGTCTTGTAGTTCTCCATATGTATCAAATTTATAGTTGCAACTTGGACATAAAGTATGGAATGGATTTGAAAATGGATTGACTATTTTTATGGTTCCATGAATTTACAAGATATAACAAAGATGTATATTATTTTTTATTCCATTATTCTCTAATAGTTTAGAATTACATAGGTGCAAATTTACATGCCTCAAATGTTGAATACAAATTTTTTTTCACATAATGAATGGCCCTACTTACCTCAAATGTTGAATGCAACAAATTGTTCAAATACTCAAAGGCCCTCTTATTATTCAATTTGCCAATGTATGTTGACTGAGTTGTACAAAGAATATTGTCTTTTGATTCTTGTTTCTTTGTAATTTTTCTAAATAGCATTATTGGATATTCTTCGAGACAAATTTGTTCTTCCATTGCAGAGAAGTGATGTTCCAAACTCTCATGTATTTGTACATATATTGTGGACGTATGTTTTTATATGAACATTTATCTTTATTTAACAAATATGGTAAGAAGTAATTATAAATTACAATCAATTAAAGAATTATAAGAATATTTATACCTGTGCTTTGTCCAATTCAAAATGTCCATCTTTTATTTCAACAAGAAATTGGAAAGTTCTCTTAGTTTCGACCACAGGTGCCCCTACAGATCCAATTGCATAGTTTTATTCACTTGTTACAAGTTGTTTGATTGTGCTAGTTGGTATGAATTTCTAATATTCATGCATGTGCGGTATGACTTTGATTGTGCTTTTTTTTTTTTTTTTATCAAAATCAAGATGCAATCGCAATCACCATGATTGTAGTATGTTTTTTGTGCAATTTGGAAATCTGTAATGCATATAGTTGTTCCAAGAACTATTTGGCTTCATGTTGTTTTACAAGGAAACCAATTATATTGATAGTAATTGTCATTTCACCTTTCTCATTAGTTAAATCTGCACGAAGAACCTCTTTTCTATTGTTTGTTTTGTCTAGACTTGTTTTGTAGACGACAATGGCATCTCCTTCAAATATATTTTCTCCTTTTTGGGAGTAAATTTATTCAATTGATATTGTATTTTTCTTCTTTCTTTTAGATCTACAATGATGATAGAAATTGACTTTATTATTTTCAAGACTAATTTGGATACTATAATTGAACATAGATAATGCTTTGCACCTTTTCGATATTTGTTGTATGTTATTTGGCTTGTTTCCATTCTCTTGTTGGATTCCATTGTTTTCTACAGGAAAGATTCAAAATGTTAATATAATCATTCAAAAATTATATCATGGTTCAAGATATAGGTTATGGATATGCAAATATAGTGCTAGAAAATAGTGCATAACATAGACTAATATTTAAAATAAATAATGTAAGTGATTATGCAATAATCACTTTTGTTAGTAGAGATTAGTTATTAGGTGGTTTTGGGTAGCTAGTAGGTTGAATGGCTATATAAAACCATTGAATGTAATAATGAAAGAGGAATGTGAATGACTAAATTTTAATTTGAGAGAAATCTCATTTTTTCTCTCTCATTTCAATATGGTATAAGAGTAGGTTTTCTTGACCTCTCTTTTTTACTTCCATTTATTTGTCTTCATCTAAAGCATATCATTCAAGGGCCAAGCAGTGCAGATCATGTGTAACAACCATTGATGTCTGTCCACCATTCTTACATTTTATCAACAGAGGAGCAGTACACACCACATGCAAATATGTGACATTCATCACTCGTTTGTGTTTCTTCTCTCTTTCTAGCTTGGTCACTCCTTCCATTGTTTTTCCTCTATTCTATTCATGTTCATTTTCAAAATGTGAAAAATAAAAAATAATATCTAAAACTTTGTAGAAGAGTGTAGGCGATTGAGGAGAAGTTTGCATATTTTTAATCATGGACGTCTAACTATGTATCATTTGTTATTCTAGAGGAATGTTTCTTTCTAGGTCCACATTGCCTTTGTGGTAGCATTGTGCTATCATATCACCGTTTAGATACAAGGTCCACAATAAACTATATCAAGCATTCTATATTTTGTGCTACCAATCATTTCTATGGATGTCATCTTTTCTCCATTCTTTAGTTGGTTTCACCATAGCCAATATCCATTATATGTTGATGGCCATTGGAGCGAATATAATAAAGGGTTTTTAGCTACTACAAAAGGCTTTCAATTTTTTTTGTCAAAGCATGCTGAACAAAGGCGTCTACGACACAAAAGGAAGAATTTATTTCTGGTTGCTTTGGAGTTCATATGATAACTTCAATCTAAAGCACAAAGAGATTTAGATGCAAGCAAAGATAATATTCTTCGTATATTTCATTTTGGAGTGGGTTTTGTGGATGAGAGTGTAGCATTGCAACTCACTTTTTGTGAAGCATGTTAGGTGATCAAAGTGATCAAGTCCATTATTTTTGATAAAGTACATCAACAAGAGGATCTACATATTATCCCCATCAAAAGCATTTGGTCCACAGATGATTCAGATGGAAAATATTTTTTTTTCAGATTTGTTAGAAAGTTTGCAAGACACAACTGGAAAGGAAGATTTGCTAGGTTACATTCGATTGAAAGTCTTACAGAAGATTTTTGTAGAACATGGCTACAACAAGTTGATTTTAGGTCTGTGTACAACAAGGATTTGTTGATGCAAGATGGAAGGTTCATGTTCTTCTTCCTCTTTGAGATTGTGTTGCAAAAGAGCTAACCATGCTTTGTCATGTAAATAGGGTAGATGGAAGACAATTTTCACAAAATCTTTATCTACACTTTCTGGCTCTCATTTCAACAGGCTTCTAGAAACTGAGATTGTTCGCCAGTTATCTCATAGGATGAGTGATGCCTCACAACCATGGATGCAATGACATAATACACATTCTTATGTTAGTACTAAAGGGGGGTGTTGGAAAATAGTGCATAACATAGATTAATATTTAATATAAATAATGTAAGTGATTATGCAATAATCACTTTTGTTAGTAGAGATTAGTTATTAGGTGGTTTTGGGTAGTTAGTAGGTTGAATGACTATATAAATCTATTAAATGTAATAATGAAAGAGGAATGTGAATGACTGAATTTTGATTTGAGAGCAATCTCATTTTTTCTCTCATTTCAATATATAGGGCATACAATTTTTTTATAAAATTATCAATCATAAATTGTAAAAATACTATTTGTAGTTTTGGGTGTAAGTATGTTTAGAACAAATGTAAATTGATTAAAAGTGTTTTTGTTTGATTTTCATATTTTTTGTATATAGAATATTATTGAAAGATATTAATTGGATTTCAATTTGTCATTTGTTTCAAACATTACATAAATTGGATTATGACCACTCCAATATGTTTTTGATTTGTAAATACAATATTCTTGTGTGTTTATATTACACCAAATATGGTCAATTAGTGGTTTGGATATGCGGTTTAATTTATATAACATAAAATGTATTTTCAAATTGTGCATGTGGTTTAATAGCAATTTTTTTCGACCATTATCCATAGAAATGTCAATGTTGAACTTTCCTACAATATATAAGGTCGATGGTAAATTCACATAGGAGAATACTTTGTTTGTGATTGTTATAATTTCTGTTAGTGGTGTATTAGGTCTTGCATATAGATTACATATGTTGATCTCATCACTTGTCAAAGTTAAATTGTTATTGTTATAGCTTCTACATTTGTCATTTTATGTTGCACTATTTTTAAAATTAATAGATTATTTTTAGTAAAAGTTGTTACACCATGTATGTGATTTGTTGAGAAATGATTAAACCTTTCAAATTGATTGATGTCAGAGCATGAGAAATACTGAGAGGGGGGTGAATTAGTGTTTCAATAATCAAATGTAACTCAAAAGTTTTTCAAAACACATAATCTCTTTGTAATCATTGTATGTTCAATTTCAAAAGTGTAACAAAATGTGATAGCCGATAGTAGATCCTTAAACAACATAAAATCTCAAATGTTGCAAAGTAGATGAAGAAAGCAACAAGACCAAATTGTATGAAACATAATCATCACATGGACCACAAAAGAATCATAACACAATATTTTTCATGAGTGGAAAACCCTCATAGGGATAAAAAACCACTCGAGAAAATGCATCACTGGCTTAATAAAATCCCACTGATTATAGAGCCTCACTAGTTGCTTTTTGTGCCTCACTGGAAAAACCTCACTAGCTACACAAAATACCTCATTGGAAAAGCCTCACTGGAAAAGCCTCATTGGCTACACAACATGCCTCACTGGCAAAGCCTTTTTCACATCAAAATGATTCAGAAAGCAAAAAGATAGAATATAATCTTTGCTTCAATAAAAAAAATTCTTGGTTATATCATTTTCATTTAAGACTCAAGAATCTATATATCTGAAAATATAACCAACACTATGAAGTGCTTCATTATTTCAAAATAGATTGTTCATCAAAGCTTTTGGCATAAACATAATAATGAATCTTTGTAGAGTATAAGTCTCATACCCATTGAACCACTGCCAGGTGACAATGTCACTTATTTATATCATTCAAATAACAATTTCCTTCATCTATAACCGCCTTTCATAAAACTGTCAAAGTAACCTTCAATAGCTGCCTTTATAAGTCACCATGGAGTTACCTTTTCATCAATTTAGACTGTTGCTATACAACATGAACATTGTGCAATTTAAATATATGTAACACACACTTGTACTGGTCGACAATGTGTGACAAACCCATTATATAGTCTAAACACAAAACCACACCAATGTAACACATAACCCTTGGTTCACACTATACACACAACAAAGAATTTGTGGCAAGGCCATGCCCTAATCAAACATAGAATACAACAAATAGCCCTTTTATGGTGTGTTGTAGCAATGGGGTGTTGTAAACATAAAACTATAAACCTATGTATGAATGAATAGATAAAACCTCATGACATAAAGACCAAGGTCAAAGTAGTGTAAAAGAAATTGAGACAAAACTCGACACCCCTGGATAAAGTTGACATTACAAGACCTTGTGTAATAGAAATTTGACCAAGAGTATAGCAGTTGAAACCCGATTACAAGCAAAAACTAGTTACTATATACACCAAAAACGTCTTCTAAAAACAACATGATAAAGACCACTGGACTTCAAACAAAAAATTATTTCCAAATTCAATAACAAAAACTACAGTTTGAGTTACCACTTTGTCTTTCACCATTGAAGAAATTGTTGAAAACCAACTACTTGGGAGCTACCTGAAATTGTTTCCAGTATTTTTCAACTGCAAAACCTCCATTCTATCTCGTTTCCTTCAAGCCCTAACTAGGCCATCAACATTGCCTTGTGTTTTACAAAGTGATTAACTTTTAGGGCAAATGATATCAAAGTATATTCATTATTAATTTTTTGTTAGCATTCTTCATCATAGCTTTGATTATTTTACATGAATGTAATCAAACATTATAATGCTCAAAAAATTTGTGTCGGTCTAAGCCACTCAAAACCCTTGTGTTGATCTAAGCCACAATGGCATCAAAGTGCCAAGTCAACAAACCAAAACCTCATGAATTATTGCAACCTAAATATCATAAAAATGATAGCTCATAGTCACCAAATATTAACCAAACCAATGAAGTTCATGCCCTTCATAAATGTATTAAGACAACAACCTAACTTGACATCAATGCCAAAACCAAGCTATGTCAAAGGGGTCAACAATTGTTATGTTTGGACAGTTGCATATGTGTTTCTTGTAGACAAATAATATCAGATGACATCATTTCATAGTCATTAAGTATGCCTTTGATATATAGAAGTAGATTACGAGTATTGAATGTGGTTAGTAGTCAATGTTTGTCGCTAATGCTTTGTAGTTGTTCATTTTCAAATTCCCAATTTGCTATTGATTGTAGGTGTGGCATTTTGGTAATCACTTTTTTTTTCACTTTGAAATGGTTTTGTGTAAGAGGTCTTAACAAAAGTAATGTGTCAATTGTTCGTGTACGTGAAAGTGTCGTACATGTCAATCCATGTTTGTTTATGCCTGATGGATCAAATGCTAATGCTTGCATTGTAAGGCCTTGTGATCACACTTCTAGAACAATCTATCTTGAATCTATCACCTAAAATATGACTCTTTGATAATGCAAATTTGATCATTATTTTTAGATGGTTCTAGAATTGTGGTTATGTTCATTGGTGGGAGCAAAAAATTATATCTACAAGTTTGTTTTTTAGAATTTCTAAATTGTTTTGTGTGGTGGTGTTTATGTATTGTAGCTATATTAGGATGTAGATATTCAATATTACAAGTAATGAGTTGTCTACAAATTAACATCAAGTTTCCACACTCCATAATCATGAATTGTTTAGTTTTTTGGATTGAAACTGTGTGCATTTTTGTGGATCAACGTTTCAGATCAAACTCCATGATCCAACATTAGGATAAAGCATGCAACTAGTCTTTGGTTGCATGCATTATCCTAATGCTGGATCATGGAGTTTGATCCTAAACATTAATTCACAAAATTGCACATAGTTTCAATCTAGGAAACTAAACAATTCATGTCTACACATTGTTCAATAGTTGTGTTATTGTCTCTACCATAAATTGGTGCTTCTCTAGTCCACAAGAGGAAATAATCATGTTCATTTCCATGATTTTGAAATTCTTATAGAAAAATAATTTGAAATGGTTCCAAAAAAGGAATTGTCTATTAATGTTAAATTTTTTCATTGCATTAATTCTATGCCTATAATAGTGTGCACATGTGATATGATCTCTTCTTATCAAATGAAGTTTTTCATCTTCGTTTCTAGTGTTAGATTGTTCTTCATTAGTTGATTTTTGTTAATGGTTCCCAATATTGTTCTGCACTTGTAAATGTAATAAAAAAAGTTGGTGGTCCAAGTTGTCGTATCATTGCAAATAAGTTTTTTTTTAATTGATGCAAATAATCTAGAGATATTCTTATTTTTTAAAAATTGACATAACCAATGTCAAATTTAAGAATATTTTCTAAATTAGGTTTATGTTTCACATCTTTTGCTACTAGCCTTCTCCCTTTTAATTGCCCCTTACGTAGTCTCACCCATATTGTGGATAGTACTTGTTCTTTTAGAATTTTAATGGTATTGAAGAATAGATTTGTTGTGTGCTAAGAAAATTTCCTATTTGAATGTTGTAATTCCCATTTTACAATTTTTTGGTACAAATATCTTTTGATGATGTCATTATCACGTGGATTTCCAAAGAACAATGTAGGAAAATTCATTTCTTCAACATATTTATCTTTAAATATTCCAATGGGATTATTTCCTTCAACTGGTGCAATTTTTATGATCTTGTCTTGCATTTCATGTATGCATTTAGATTCAGTGAAACCATGTATCAATGCTACACTAGGTATTTCATTTTCTATATCACTTTCAACATCAGTGTCACTCAAGTACTACTTTCATTGGATGTGTCATGTGCACTATTGAGTCAAATAATTTCTCTCTAGTCTTTGTTTATTTGAACATTTTCCATTTTGTATAATTTTCTCTTGCATAATTGTATCAAAGATTTCATAATCATATTTGCACGTACCATTCCTTTTTGCTATGCATTTTTATATTGCAGCCATCTTTTAAGAGCAATAATAATTGTTGATGTTACATTTATTAAACGTGGTAATGCTCTTTGTATGATATTTGTGTTAACCAATACGTTTATAATTGAGCCGATCAACCCTATTTGAGAATTTTTATATCCTAATTGCCATATTTGTGAAAATGCAATTCTAAGTGAAATTAGTCATTCTTCTAGTTATGTTAGCATTGCTACATATTGTAATGGATTATTTGTTTGATATAATCTAGATTTGCATATTTTGTTAATTTAGATTGTTTCAATGATGGTTTGCATTTTTACAAATATAAATTGTTGTAATTTTTTTGTTTGTGGACAAGCAGTAATACATACACATTTGTTTCTCTTTCAAAGTTGTAATGTCTTTTTTGAAATGCAATATTTGACAATTGAACATACATATCTAGGCATATCTTCAAATTTTTTTTGAACAATTCTATGGGCGATTTTGAATTTTATTTGTTGCAATTTGTAGATAGTCATATTTTTGTACGTATTTGTTTTTTGGTTTTTTGTAGTGAGTTGAACGTACATTGTTGAATATTTTCAATTTGATTGAATGGGTTTTCTTATGTCTATTGGTATTTCTAATCAATTGTTTAATTTGATGAAGTGTTGCATTTGAATGACTATTCATCGAATGCATTTCATAGGGTATAAATGGCTCAAAGTGTCCATGAAGAGGATTTGTATCATGGAAATGGATAGAGTATGATTGTGTATTAGATGATTCATTGAAATGAAAATATTTATTTTCCATTCTTAGTGACAAAACCTTTATTTGTATGCCTAGCCATTTGGATAGCCAATTAATACAAAATATGTCTCCCCATAACACAATTTCTTTATTATTTGTAGTTGGCATAGCTAATTTTTGCATTCTTTCAAAATAAGTTTCAATTTTTTCTATTTTATGTAATTCATCTAATGTATGTGGATCTAATTCATTGTTATATGACCAAATTGCTTCTACATCACCTTCTGAATATCATTTTAAAAAGTAATCAATTGTTCCATTACATAATTGAGTTGATGTGTAACGATCATTAAGTAGAAAGTCTAATGAATCAAAAAGACAATCTACTACATTGTACTTAAATGTATTAGTTTTAGATAGTCCCTCAATTCCAAGCATATTGTCAATATTATATACTTGAGAGTGATTTGATAATCTATAATTTTCTACATCTATTATTTCTTTTTCTTTTGTTTGTTTATATTCTATTTTTCTCTTCATTTTTGTGGGAAAAAATAAGAATCATCTAGAAGTAAAGAGAAGAGGTGTAATGTACCTATTATGTTTATGAAGAGAAGACTTAGTGAATTTGTACTTGTATTTAATGTATAGAATAATATTTTTCGGTAGTCTTCTTCTCTTCTTGCTTTAGGTTCTGCAATACAAAAAATGTCATTGTTATTAATTTTATGAAGTTGAAATTGTAATATATTAAGTTTATTGATATCATATGTTTTTACTTTATTATGCAAAAAGAATTTTATAAATCTACTAATGTCTATTTCAATTTTAACATATGATTATAAAAAATATTTTTTTGGTTAGATTAAATACTAATGTTCTTGGTAGTAGATAGCAATTGTCACATGACAAATTTACTACTACAAAATGAGATAATGAGTAAATCAAATATCTAATATTTAACTATCATATGTTTATAACGAGATTCAAATTAAATTATTGACACATGTATTTTCTAAGAGTAATTCTCATTTTACTTTATATATTTGATAAACTTTGTATGAAGTTGGCAATCCATATTTTACATATATGATTCTGAGAAATGATTTGATATTGAATGTCTTAGATATAATGGAGAATCCATATACTAAACTATCTAAGCACATTGTTATTTAGATATCAAGTATTCGTAATTTTATAGTTTTTCCTTCATAGGTTGCATAAATGACATACTAAATTTGATTAATGTAACTACATCTATTTATGTACATTAGATTTGTATTGTAATGAAAATTTATCAATAATGAGCCATTGATGTTTTATAAAGATGATACACAAGATATAGAAAAATGAATTCATAGCAGATAGCATTCCAACTTGCAAGTTCTTGTTGTGATAATGTTAACCATTGAAGATGATGAGATGTGTACATTTATAAGATCTAAAAAACATAAGAAAAGTATAGATAAATTCAATCAGAATGATAAAATTCTTATAATTGCATAGTTGATGCCAAAAACAAAAAATATAACAAAATATGCAAATTACATAAAGCTTCCCTATGGAGAAGAAACATTGACAGCTTCCTTAGAAGAAATTATATCTAAAGTGGATGTGGATATTGAAGATGTGGCAGGGGCTCTAGGAGGAACATGCTTGTTTAGGTAAATCAATTCTCTAACGACCTCTAAGATCCTTGTTGATAGATGTTGACCCAAGTGGGAAAAATGTGCATGTAACAAATGCATGAATATGAGCTCACAATTATTGTTCAAACCCATTTATATAGCATTGTAAATACATGAAATTGCTTCGCATTCTTTTAACATGTAATAGGGGAATAAACCCCCCACTGCTTCACATTCTTTTAACATTTCATAGGGGAATAAAACCTCCAAAGGAGCATTGCCAATTGGTTCATCATAATCAGCGACAACTTCACTATAAACATTAGGTGGAAGTAGATAATATTTAACATATGCATACACTAACTTATTTAGGGAATGTGAATTATGGACTAAGCCCATGCAATTTGATAGAAAGCATGAAACTACATCTGAATAGTATTTCACTCCATTTTGACCATTAAGAAAATCTTCACCTAATATCAATTTGATGGCCTGCTCAACATGTGGAGAGTCCAAAAAAAATGTGTGCCACTACATTAGAATCAATTCGGCCTTGAATTGGCACCTCACATTTCTGTCATCGCATGTTGATACGCTTATTCATTGCCATCTTGCTTATTTTGATAGGATGCAAAGATGAAAGGATGACACCTGAAAATTTGAAAAATAAAAGATGATAAATATGAACTTAAAAATAATTAAGACAATTCAAAAAATAAGAGATGGTAAATATGAAATTAATAATAATTACAACACAAGAAAATAATTGTCATAAATCAATTAAAATATATTTTTCTCAAATGCAATAGCTTTTTTCAATACATATATTTGTAAAGAATTGTTATGTCATAATTACACAAATATATTGTCTACATATTTTACCAAGTTGTGAGCATTGAAAGAATATTTTGTAAGAACATTATAGAATGTTGTAAAATGGTAATTTCCTTCAATGTAATTTATATTGCTTTGTCAACATCGCACATACAATATTCTTTGAAGGAATTCTAATTTCCCAAGAAACAATATCAAATTATAGTAGTAGATGTAGAAGCAGTAACAACTCATACGAATTACTAATATCGTAATTGATATTGTTTTCCTTGTTTATCTCAAGATTGTCAGTTGCAAATAAAGAATCTTCTAAGAATGGGAATATACATCGACTCTCAATTTTATTGGGAAAATTCATTTTTTTAGTATTCATCATTGAAATCATATCATTGTTGGTACTGCTAACTAGAATAGGGCTATCAGTAGAGCTAAGATTGGGTTGGAACCATGGCAATGAAGATGAAGTAACAAAATTGCTATTAGGATTTTGACAAAAGGTATCAAAATTGACAAATTCAAATTGTTGGAGTATGGGAAACACTGAGAGGGCAGTGAATCAGTGTTTCAACAATCAATTTCAACTTAATGGTTCTTCAAAATATTTAAACTCTTTTAAAACAATAAATGTTTGGTTTCAAGAATATAATCATATGTGATAGCCAACCTTTAGATTCTAAAACAATATGTAAATTCAAATGCTGCAATGTGATTAAAGGAAACAACAAGACCAAAATGCATCCACAAAAGAATCATAACACAATGTTTTTCATGAGTGGAAAACCCTCATAGGGATGAAAAACCACTCGTAAAATGCCTCATTGGCTACATAAAATTACTCATTGGAAAAGCCTCACTGGCAACATAAGCCTCACTGGCTACAAAATGACTCACTGGCAACACAAGCCACACTGGCTACAAAATGCCTCACTGGAAACACAAGCCTCACTGGAAAAAAACAACCTCATTGGCCAAAGATCAAACTTGTCTCATTGACATGATATTTTACAACATTTTCTCAAACATGAATGAATCAATTACAAAGGGTCTCTCTGTTTCACTACATAACATTTCCACTTTCCAACTAACACATTCTATATCCTAAAAGTGGAATCTTTAAAATACAAAATATATCAATTTACACATCTCACTGTTTTGCATACTATTTACAAAACAACATTACATAATTATGCTTACAAATTCAACATGATATATCTCTGTAAATCATCGAACAAGAAATAGTGACAAGCCATTATTTATATAATAAACAATAACAGATGTAATGCTGCCACTTGTCATCAAACAAAACCATCAAATAAACCCTTTCAACTGTTCTCATAACTGCTTGCTCCTATCAAGTCACTATGGTGACTTCACACTTAACACCTTTAATCTATCTATTTAATCTAACTGTTTCATATGAAAGGTTGATACCTTATACAAACTAACTCAAGGTGTTACATAGAACAAACACCAAGTCGACCTTAAAAGAAAGTATCATTTCATAGTCGACAAAATAAGACATCATATATGCAATAACCTTAAGCAGCAACATGAGATAATAAAAGACCAAAGTGTGCCCTAGAACAGGGTTACACAATAGAATCCTTGTTGGAAAAACACCATAACTAAACCCAAAATCATTTCCAGGTAAACCAAGAACCACAAAGATTAAGGGAACGAAATACCAATATGCTATTCATTGTAAGCCATAACTGCTACAATAGTCTGGAAACCATTTTTTGTGTAGCTAGCCACAAAACCACACTATCCTCCATTGTTCACCAAGCTTCCACAAACTACCCTAAGTGGCTGCACATACAATGCTTTGTCTTTTGTAAAATGAGTAATCATTTAGGGCACAAACTTTGTGTCGATGAACTATTGGTGAAATTAAAAGTGTTATACCTTGTCCTAGGTCATGATTACACCTTAGTTAAGTTTACTTAGGGACCACATAGGAGGTAGTTGGAGAATTTCCACTTTTGGTGGACTTATCATATTTATCACATCCACCTTTTGTGGAAACATCATGTGATTACCTCTCCACCTTGTGTGGGTGATCCACCATTTATGGTGATTATCACATTATCACTTTTCCACTTTAGGTGGAGTGATAGCTTTTCATAGTTGTCTCATGTCATAAGATTATGACACTTGTCATAATCTTATGCCCTTCTATGTTATCACCTTGGCTATATATCCAAGGGCTCTCCTATGTACTTTTGCACATTCCATTCTATTTGCATTATTGGTAGAATACAATTTATTCTTGTCATATTTTTTATCTCTCTTATGCTTGTGCTTTCTATTAGGCCTCTAGATCTTGGGTGGCTACCTTCATAGCCAATTCATACATGGTATCAGAGCCATTGGACTACCTTTGGATTGTCATTTTGGAGAGATTCTAGGAGGGTTCCATTTTTGGCCTTGTATTGCAAGTGAATTTTGGGAGCTTGTTGCATCAGATCTGAGCTCACCATTGCATCTGGAGTGTTCGAGATAGTCATATTTTCCTTTTGTTTTGTCTCAGTTGGACATTGGAGGCCAAATCTACAAAGGGTTGAAGATTGGAGGTGGTTGCCAGATCTAGGAGCTAGCTACCATTTCAGAGCATTTTCAGCCAAAAAGGACATCGTTATTGCATTTAGAAGGACCAAAAACCCTAAGATCGACTGCTAATTCATCCAAATCGGAGCAAGTTGTCCGTCAAGGCAAATTTTTTTAGCTAGCTGAGTCATACAACCCAACCATAATTACAGGTCTATGGATTGTACAATCTGAAGAGCTGTACCTTTAGGGTACTTGGTACCCGTGGCAATGGTACCGGGTCCTCAGCGCAGCCATGTGGCAGGAGGCCACTAGCCCGCCTGCCCCATGCATACCCACCACTGACAATTCAGGTGGTAGCCGAATATCTAAAACCGGCAACCCACAAATACCTGATGACAGTCAAATAAAAAATCTAGTGGCTATCAAAATTCGGGCAGTAAATAGGAGGAGAATATTCCAGCAAAGAGAAGAATATTTTGACATCTTTTTCCGGTCAGGTTGACAACAAATGCGGCAGGCATCCGACTGTCAAATTTAAGTCTGTTGGATCATGCGACGGTTAAACGACTGCCAAATTTAATGCCATGTATTACTGACGTCAGCATTGCATCAACAACTTTTTGAAAAATTAGACGCCCTCACAGATTGAGTTTTCAAATTTGTAGTTCAACTTCTAAGGCTCATATCTTGGTCATTTTGAGGCCTTTTTTGGTGCAATTTGTTTTTTATTTGGGCTAATTTTTCATCTACTTCGCAGTGGTGCAATTATTTTCTAATTTTGGTGCATGGATTTTCCAAAAAAAATGAGTTGTCACTGGTGTAGTTGAATTGTCATCATTTTTGCAACTTTCAGGGCTCCGTTCAAGCTCATATGAACTCCTTTTCAGGTGCCATTTTTTTGGAAAGTGCATGATTTTTTCTGAACTTCACAGTGGTGCTATCAGATTATAGTGATTGTGATAAAAAATTGTACTTTCATCATATGGTCTATTTTGGCCTATTTTGGCATTTGTAAATATAAGATCTCAGTTTGGTCTTTTGTATCAATCACTTTAGTTTGTTGTAGCCTACTAAAGGCTGTTGTAAAATATTGAAAATTAGAAGCCCACTTTGCTTGGCTTGCAAGTGGCCATTGTACACGCACTAAGTATAAAGTGCCAAATCATCTTTTTTTTTTTTTGGGGGGGGGGTTCTTTGATTGCGTGAATTTGGGGGGTGTCTTGTGTGATTGTGCCTCTCTCTCTCTATCTTGTTCTCTTTCATTTTGCTACTATGGGCTCTCCTAAGTTTCCTTTGTTAACTCCACATAACTATGCTTCTTGGAAAATTGATGCTTGGAGTAAGTTAATGGAAAAAGGATTAACTCATTATATTGATGGAACTATTGTTGGACCATCTAATCCTAAAGTTGATCCTATTGCTCATATGGATTGGCTCACTAAAAATACTATGGCTCTTAGAACTTTAAGGAAATATCTATCAAAAGATCTCATCTTTCAAATTGAAAAGTGTAAAACAATCAAAGAAGCTTGGGAAAAGTTTGGTCAATTGTATGGCCAAGTTGATGAAATTAGAGGTTATCAACTTGACAATGATCTCACAATGTTAGATCCCAAGAATTTCGACACAATCCAAGACTATGTCACTAAGGAAAATGAGCTAAGAGTGCAACTTAAGGATTGTGGCATTGAAAAGAAGGATGCACAGTTGGTCTACAATTTGTTGGGAAAGATTCCATCAGAATATGCAACATTTGTTTCTAGCTTCCAAACCCATCACTTGACAGTGGGTAGTTCTTTCACTATGCCTTCATTTGATGCATTCACAAAAATGTTGATGTTAGAGCAAGCAAAGTTGATAAGCAGGGGGGTTCTCAAGTCTTCAAAGTCCAAAGCTTTGGTGGCTAATCAAGGGAATCAAAGGACTCAAGGAAAGGGTTCCAACAAGAAGCATAAGCTATCTAAGCCAAAGACACAAGAAAAAGCACAATCATCCTCTCCACAACAAGGGCATTCTTCATCTTCTCCCAAGAAGGGAAATTCAAGCAAGAAGGAGAGACCAACTTGTTCATATTGTAAGAAATTTGATAATGATGAGCATCATTGCCACACTAAGCAAATTGATGAGTTGAAAAACATCATCAAGAAGAACAACATCAATTTTCCATCTGCCTACAAGAAGGATTCATCTCCTTCCACTTCCTCACAATCAAAAGGAAAAGGGCAAGCATTTGTGGCTACTTTAGGTTCTTCACAGCAATGGATACTTGACTTTGGTGCCACTCATCACATGGGTTCTTCACGGGAATAGTTTTCTTCTTTGGAGCCATCTAAGGTACCTCACATCTTTATAGAAGATGATACTCAAGTAGAAGTTGAAGGCAAAGGTTCGGTTGACATGGATAATGGAACATTTGAGAATGTTATCTATGTTCCTAACTTGAGTGCCAATCTTCTTTCAATCTACCAAATCACTAACTATGAAGATGGCAAGAAAGTTGAGTTTCTACCAAATTCAGTTGTGGTTAAAGAACTTAAGGATCATGCCTTGGTTGTAGTGGGACAAGCCAATCACAACACACGACTTTACTCATTCTCCCACTTTGTGCCTAAGTCTCCTTCTACAATCTTGCTCACTCATTCAAATTCAAAAATTAAGTTATGGCATGAGCGGTTTGGACATCTCAATTTCCACTATCTTCAGCAGCTTAGCTCCAAAGATATGGTTATAGGACTCCCTCAAATCAACTTTTCAGAAGGTGTATGTTTAGGTTATTCCATGGGTAAGCATCCAGATGAGAAGTTTGACAGAGGGAAGTCTTGGAGAGCTTTGGAAGTTCTTCAATTAGTTCATAGTGATGTAGCAGGTCCATTCCCAATGCCATCATGTAGCAAGGATCGCTATGTCCTCACCTTCATTGATGACTACTCCCACTTCACATGGGTCTATTTTCTTGTTCACAAGAGTGAAGTGTTTGAAAAATTTCTAACCTTCAAGGCTCATGTTGAGAAGAAATTAGGGAAGCAAGTCAAGATTCTTCACACAAATAATGGAAGGGAATATGTGAACAATAGACTTGAGGAATTTTGTACTCTTGAGGGGATTGATCTTCAACATTTAGTTGCCTACACTCCACAACATAATGGTGTTGCTGAAATAAAGAATAGAACCCTTAAGGAGATGGTTAGCTGTATGATTCATGCTCATTCTCTTGGCCCTCAATTTTGAGAAGAAGCTATCAATTGTGCCACTCACATCCAAAATCGGGTTCCCCATAAGGCTTTGAAGGGTACGACTCCTTTTGAGGCTTGGTGTGGTAGAAAACTAGTTGTGATACACTTTAGAGTTTTTGGTTGTCTAGCTTGGGCACACATACCTCCAGTGAAGTGCAAGGCATTAGAACCTCAGAGTAGGCCTTGCATCTTTGTTGGATATCTTGAAGGTGTTAAGGCATATAGACTTTTGGATCCAGAGACACATGAGCTATTCATTGAGAGGAGTGTTCACTTTGAGGAAAGCTCTC
Organism: Sequoia sempervirens; assembly: GCA_007258455.2. NCBI lineage: Eukaryota > Viridiplantae > Streptophyta > Pinopsida > Cupressales > Cupressaceae > Sequoia > Sequoia sempervirens. Next base: position 19,070 of record VDFB02274592.1, read on the forward strand.
CTAGCTTGGCCTCTAATCCTCCTCTTCCTTCCTCTATAGTGGAAAGTGATGATAGTGAATCAGATGATGATTCTCCCTCAACTCTGACTCACAGGATCACACCTTCATAGGGTCCACTTGCAGTTGAGGAGCCTCGTCCTTGATCTCCTACTAGACCTCGTTGGGCTCGACAGACTCTTGAGTCAGCAGGTTCTCTTGTTGGGGATCCTTTAGATACTTAAAAGACTCAGTCACAACATTAGGATTTTCCACATGCTTTTATTGCTAGTGCTTCAGATCCACAATCCTTTAAGGAGGCTTTCAGAGTGTCCCTCCGCCTAATAATCGCTTAGCTTGATTACGTCATAGATGCTTTAGCTTTACTTTGGATACTATGTTGTTTCTTTCCGAGGTGTTTCTTGTAGATACTTCATGTTGGTTGGATTTTGCTGATGATACATTGACATCCCCGTTATTTGGTTATGTTAGTTTGATGATACTGTGATAGATTCATTCATGATGTGGCTTATTGTTTATGACTATTGCTTATCTTTATCATGTTGTTATGATTGTATATGATTGATCTTGTTTGTTGTGTCGGTGGATAAGACAATGTAGCATTACTCATTCATGAGTACCCTGCTACGTTGCAATTCTTATTCACGGTGTGTTTTCTAACATGAATATATATATATATATATATATATATGTTTTAACGTTGATGTTTCCCTGCAGACACAGGTACCGGGTAACGGCTCCACCTGCTTGTCAGGTTTGAGAGTACCCTAATTCAATATAAATATGTTTTCGGAGGTATTGACGGGTCCTTTTTAACCATCGTTCGTTTTCGAACGAGTATCTATGTGTTACCCCGTGTAGCCCAGTTTGTCTTGTTGTGTTCATTATATTGTTTTGTGTTTGAGTATTTAATATTTAATTTTATTAAATGCTTATTAATGTTTTAACCAACGTTAATGATTTAATTTATTAAGTTAAATTAAATAAGTTATTAAATTTATCAGTGAAAGTTATTTCTTTGCAATGTTTTAATTAAAATATTATTATTGCTGATTTAATTGTGCAACTTGTATTATGTGAAATAGATTTTATTAAGGAAAGATATTTTCAAAGAGATAAGAATCTTTGATTGCCAGTTAAAGGTCTGTTTTGATATTTTAAAGAATGAGTTGAACTGAATGAGCTATTTACAATGCGAAATGAACTTTCAGTTAAGTTTTGTGATTGAAAGTGATTTGCATGAATTAATATCTTTTGGGGAAAATTGGGGGTTGTGCATACATTCATGGGAAGGGAAGAATTTTACGGCAGCAACTTTTTAGCAAAATTTCAGTACAGCAATTGTTTCAGAAGATTTGTTCTTTAGGATTTGTTTTGAAGCGTAATTTTGAAGCTGAGTTCATTGGCAAATTCTTCGTTGAAGTCTAGTGATAGGTTTTCACGAGTTGACAAAAATTTCAAGAAATCGTTTTCAGCCAATTAGCAAACTTGGGAAACAGGTTTTTCTTTTGTGATTTTATTTCTTATGCTGAAATTATTGGAATTTGATGTTGGAATTAGTTGTTCAATAGAAGAAAACTATATTGTTGAACCTGCACAAACAACAACAATATACAAAATCAAATTAGTTTTTGAAAATTAAAGTGGAAAAGAATAAGAACAATTTGCATTCATAATATACCAGATTCGAGGTTGCCCTTAATCTGGCTGTGAAAATATTATAATAGCATGAATTCAAATTTTAGGAAATGAATGAATAATTAACTTATTATCAAAATGTCCGAAAAGGAAATAGTATGCATTTCCAATAATTTTATTTGTTATTTTCTTTGGAACTTTTGAATTCACCATTGCTTCTACGTTTCAGTTATACTGGTATTTTTATTGATTAAATACCTGTAGATTTAAAGCATTTTGTTTGTCTTAATTCTGTCCCTTTTAAATAAAATTGTGCGCTGTTCTCTTCTAAAGAATATTCAGCGTATAATTTTCAAGCAGTAGACTGAATTTAATTCAACATCTGTAGCTTTATATTTTATTTTTATTTGTACAGAAGTTACAATTTATCCCTCCTTACCAACTGTAGATATATGTCTCCCTGAATTCGTGTGATTGATATTTACCTTATATTTCCCTGATAGCTGAAGAATTCGCCTGAATTTTAAAGTGATTAATAAATACTACTTCATTATATCTTGTAATAGTGCCGCCCCAGCCATGGATTGATTTCTTTGCAATTTAAATAATGATGAACAGGTTCTTGTTTGGTGTATAGAAGATCTAGAGACTTATATATTGCTAAACCTTATGGAACTGCCTTAGTATTGCCTTTGACACTTAATGAGAACTTGTCACTTAATGGCGTTGGAAAAATAGTATTGTTTTGAGTTTGTGCGCAGCCTCTTTCTTTTGATGTTTTCTGTATATCTTTTTGATCTAAAAGATCTCATGTTAATCCTTGCCAAAGCATATAATTTCCAATTGGTATCACGTCTATCTCTTCACCAGCGCAGTTGCTGATATGATCTATATTCTTTAATTCTTTCATACGCCTTTATCTGTATCCTGTCCTTCTTACGCCTTTACCTTGTACCGTTATAAATGATGCTATACAAATCTGTTAATGATCTCCATTGATTTTGATACTATTTCCTATCGTCTTATCTTAATCCTCTGGAAATTGTAGAAGATATCCATAGCATGCGCAGTGTTTACAGGCGGAATAACAAACTTGACACCAAACTATTATATCGGACAAAAAAATTATTAAAGATAAAAACCTTTTACTGTATTAAGTATATGTATGGTTTGCTGCGCAGTTTCCTTTAGTCTCATTGTTTAATTCCTGATCTGAAGATTTTATTTAAATCTTAGAATTTACTTTGTCAACTGCCCTAGTGTGTTTGATTGGAAATAGCGAGTTAGATTACAGCTATAAGGAAACTAGTTTATTTGGATATCTCCGTATATCTCATCCTTATAAAATGTCCTTCCGGTGAAACTAATACTGCTTTGTCCCTGATAAATATCTAAATTTTAAATTAGAATATTGTTACATAAATAATCGGTAACCAAAGTGATTTACATATTGAACCTATAGACAACATTGCACCCACAATGACATTCTATGGGATGTGTGAGCTAAGGGTAAAATATTTACCTAGATAGATAAGTTGGGTGAATATAAGTATCAGATAGTAGAGGCAATTTCAAAATATTATAACTTTGATTGTTTAAAAATTATTTCAACATGTTATTTCTCAAAAATTAGAGAATTTATATATTGTTACTATTATGATCTATGGAGGTAAGATAAATTATAGTAACTGCCCATGCCAAAAAGACCATTATGAATACACAAAAAAATAGATGGAATAGATAGTATTAAACAATATCAACATGTATTCACCTCACTAACAAGGGAAACCCTACACTATCACATACAAAATTTGATTGATCTCATTCTAAGGAAACGATTACTAAATGGGCCACTAGATATAGGAGATGAATCTTAAAGAATGAGGAAAACAAATGATAGATTTATAAATTGATTCAAATGGGGCACATTTGATCAAGTGCCTCACCCTATGAAAACTTAATTAGTCTTTCTAAGAAGAAGTATGGAAATTGAGTCCTCTTTATTAACTATTAAGATTTTAACAAGATCACTATAATGAATAGGTATCAAACTCCTTGCATTAATGAACTCTTGGATCAAATTAAGGGGGTTAATATTTTTGCTAGAGTTTGGGTACTACCAAGTTACCAACGAGTCATTATATGTATGAAATAATACCTACAAATACAAATGGATTTTTCAAATGGCTATCCTTTCTCTTTGGATTGACTTATACACTCGTCATGTTCATGTGAGTGATGAATGATGCACTCAAGCCTCTCATTATTTTATTTGTTGATTTCTATTTAGATTGCATACTCATATTAATCAATACATAGGAGGAACATCCACATCATGTTCAATAGATACTTTTAACTCTACAATAACATGGGATCTATGATAACAATTTAGAAAATTATTCCTTTAGTATGTAAGGATTTAGTGCCTTAGATACATTATGAACAAGGATAGTGTTTATGTGGACCCTAAAAACGTAGAGACAATTAGAGATTGGCCACCTCATAAAAGTATCATAGAGGGGTGATCCCATAATAGTGGTTTACAATTTTTGGCCAAACTAGACACTGAAATTATTATTTTTAACTAAATCTTCACATTCAGGCACCTATAGCGGCTAAACCTGAGGAATTTGAAGATGGTGCAAACTAGAGTCTCATCAAATTTTGTCTGTAGATTCTAAAAATATTTTTTCAAATTTTTGGAATCAAATTGCACTTTTTCCATCTCCCACGAAAAATAGATTTTTTTCAAAAAACAACATTTTAAAAGTGAGTCACACCGTATAGCATAACTTTTTTTCCATGAAGGATAAAATTCCTAATTCTTTCAAATTTAGATTTGTAACTCTGATATCTGTGCTTCCACTTGGTTAGATTTTTTTATTGAATTTTTTTTCCTTAATCAAGTTTCAAAGTCAAGCAATTACAATTCAGGACATGTGTAGCATAACTTTTTTTTGTATATGTCAAAATTTTTATTTTATTTTTTGTTGGATCAAGGACTTCCAATATTTGGTGCACTCATATTTTTCAACTTTTTTTTTGATAATATTCTATTTTTCCACATGTGAAGAACAAAGAAATTCATTTTCGATGAAAAACCTATGTTTAATAAAACTTTAAAAACAAATACATAACAAAACCAAAACATATTAAAATTATATTCATTGGATAGCTTGTTCTGAGGAATACCATAATCATTTGAAATAAATTTTAAATGAATTCATTTGATCCCCCAAAATCTAAATCAAAAGTGATTTTTTATCAGCATTTTGATAGGTGTAAAGGAGACGCATTTATAGGTATGGTTTAAAACTAGAGAGGTTCTATCCAAGGGGGTTTGATCTAAGGTGATTTGATCAAACACTCTTCAATTGGAATCCTTAAAATGGAACTTTTAAGGCTTAAATCATTATATTTTCTAAAAATATGTGATTTCAGCTAAAAAATTTGTTCCTCTCAGAAATTGTAAACCACTATTATGACACCACCTTAGAACATTATAGAATTTTAGGATCATCCAACTTTTACTAGAGTTTGTGTAATTAGGATTATCACACTTGGCATGACCTATGAACTGAGCATTTAGGTGAGAGTGAAAGAAAAATTCCCTTGGATAGAGAGACTATAACAAATATTCACACAATTAAAGTAGAGACCTTATTTAAGACCTAAAATAGTTCTTATTGATTTGAAATAATTATTTTAGATTGAGGTTGATGCCTCCAAATATGGGCTTGGAGTACTTTTGATTCAATGTGGTCATCTAATTTCCTAAAATGTAGTGAGATTTTATCTAATGATGTGTATGGACACTCTAGTTATGAAAAGGAATTACGTCCATTATTCAAGCTTGCAAATAATGGAATTACTATATCTTGGGGAAAGATATTATTATTCACATAGATCATAAGAATCTTCAATTTTTATAAATATAAGAAATTTTGTATAATGATCAACATCAAAGGTGCTCTAGTTACATCAAATATTTTAATCTCAACATTCGTCATAAGAAGGAAGAATAAATAAAGTTGCAAACTAATTGGTTTTTCTTCCAATCATAATGTTTTTAACTATTTTGGACTCTTGTAAACACAACAAAAGATTAGCCACAATTATATTCAACAATAATCCTATTTGTTGATATTTATCCACCAAAAACTCAAATGATAGAGAATACCTTTATTATTCTATGTAAGATAGAATACTCTATCACATAATTTCAAAACAAACAACACCTAATTGAAAAAGTTAGAGTTAACGACTGAGAGGGGAGAGAGAGAGATACAAGAGAGGGGGAAAAAGAATAGAGAGAGTAGGTTAAGGAGAGAGGAAGGGAGAGGTAGAGAGGGAGATTCTTAGAGAGGGGAGAGGGGGAAGAGTTGATAGAGAGTTAGAGAGAGAGAATGTGGGGGAGAGATGAATTTTCAAGGAAAACAATAACACGAGCATGTTATAATGTGCTCTTGTTATGTGAATGCATTCACATAACATGAGTGTGTTATAATATACTCATGTTATTGTTTTCTTTGTAAATTTCCAAGACTTTTGCTTGGATTTACCTTGGGCTTCCAACCCAAAGGTTTGGAGAAACTTTTGAACATCCAAAGATGTAATTTTGCAAATAGTAAGAAAATTGACACAATCTTGAGCATCCTCCCTATTAGGTTTTCATGTGTTTCAATATCAAGTCAAAAAAATACTGTAATAGTGTTAAGCTCTCTCTTATATTTTTAATTTTTTTTTCATTTTTTGAGTACATTAAGGTTGTCATCTTTAGTTTATTTTATTAGCATATCTGTTTTTTTGTCAAAAAAATGTGTGGTATTTTTAACTTCATTTTTTTTTACCGCTCATCAAAATTTTCAATAAATTACATTTTTAGAAATTAGAATCCATTCTACACATTTAAAAAAATGATTTTTGATCCATTTTCAAATAAATTAGGGGGGAGCACACTCAATTTTCTTTTTCTAGGATGTTTCAACTTTGAAAATTAGTTAAAAATCATATATTCATTAAAAAATTAGCTGAAAGTTGGGCATAAAGTACATGGTGTTAGCTAATTTCTCAATAAAGAGAATTTTGAAATACTAAAAAAAGTTAACATTTAATGGGAGCACACTAGATACTATGCTATATTTTTAAAAAATAGGACCACTTTGTGTGGTCCCCCTTTTTGAATTAATCTCTATTATTTTCAAAAAAATATCCGTTTAGAAATTAGATTCAAAGCACCGACTCTTTTTTTAATTTCATCTTCAAATTTTGAGTATAACTATCTTCAATTTCTCATCTATGGTTAGTCTTTCTTGATGTCAAAAGAAAGTGGCCACTTAAGACACAAACCCTTTTTTGGTCCCCCATCTTTTTGCACTTACCCCAATGGTAGTACATAATAAGAAAACTAGAGATAAATATTTATTTGGACTTTTGAGAACTCAATAAATCCTAAAACCATGTTCCATTCTATATGTAATTCATTGAATAAATTTTGGAATCAATGGTAGGAAGAGAAATCTATTCTCACTGATGGGTTTTCTAGTTACCACCAAGTAAAAATAAAAGAAGAAGACTAGAGTAAGACCACTTTCACCACTAAATTTGGATCATTCAGGTATATAGTCATGTCCTTTAGATTAAATAATGCTTCAAAAGTCTTTAGCTACATCATGATAAATTGCATTTAAAGAGTTCATAGATGATTTCCTACAACTCTACTTAGATTATTGAAAGTACATGGGTTGGTGAATAATTGTATAAACTCATCTTTGTTGTAGAATTTTGTACATATCTAGGTCACATCATTTACAAAGAAGGGAACAAGAAAAGATAAATATTTATTAGAGATCACTTTCTCAACCACTACAGAACAAAATAGAAATATAACACAAATTCATCCTAGGGAGCTCCACTCAAATAAAAGGGTGGATAAACCAATGATGCAAAACCTAGAAAACAACAAGAAAATTTAGCAAGAGATATTAGAGGCCACCAAAAATGCATATGCATAGATTCAACAAGAAGAAGTGAACCATAGATTTTTGGGTTTCCTATGGACTTCTCTAGCTCTTCTAGGGTTTTTCACCTAAAAGGAGATAGATAGGGCCCAAAAATGCTAAGGGTTCATTCAAATTATGTTATGTAGGATGTTGTCTAAGCTAAATGAAGTAAACTAAATGCAATTGAGTGAACTATATAACAGATTATGAATGAAAAACCAAGATCTATGGTATGTTTGAAAACACAGTGTTGTTTTCAAAGAAGCTTTAAAGAATGAATAAAAATGCAGATTAAACTAAACAGAAGGCTGCTTCTCAAAATGAGTGCACTTGGTAAACTAGAGAAGACTAGAAAACAATTTGGAAAATAGATGAAACTTGAATTTGCGCTGACTGGGACTCATTTGCCACCTTGGGAAAATCAGTCCCAGATTAGGACTTTTCTTCACAGAAGTTGTTTTCTAATAGTTGGGAACCTAGATATGCATCTAGCTCAAATATGCACCTTAGGAGGGCCTCATTCACCATGTATGGCAAATCAGTCCATTTTCAGATTTCTGCAATTTCAAAGTTTTGTCCTGCACCTTGACACCTGCACAACATTTTTTTACGAAAACCTGATTCGGGATCTCAAAAAATTCTCGCAAAATAGCTCAAAATTGTTTATCTAATGGGGGGTTTTCCTTAGTCAAACCCCTAGTTGGGTAATTAAACCTTGAACAAAGAAAAATCTGCATAAAACCTAGCCTTAGATGTGTTAAAGACTAGGAAAAGCTAAGATGTGACAAAGATCCTATTCTATTGCTCTAGAATAAAACATACAAGAATTATTTATATGATGCAAGATCTCAACCCTAGAAACCTTACAACACATGAAAAATATGAATGAAATGACATGCAAATGATAAATAAACAAGATGCAAACCTTAATCTAAAGATAGAGTGAAATGGAAGATGGGATCAATAGGAAACCAAGTCCTTAGGCATGATTTGGTGGCTAGTTGCAACTCTTCACCC